>JALPQI010023867.1:0-12607 GCA_025490895.1 Thaumatotibia leucotreta | reverse complement strand
CAGTCTGTTTGGTCACAAAACACAGGAATAAACTAAACAATGCTCACTGATCCCTCATTAATTAACTAACACAGTTTGGCGCCTAATCTGCTTAATGGGCTTTTTCGGACAAACGCGTTAATTTAACTATCTACAACTCTCGCACACAAATATTCAAGGATTATTTGGAAGTTTTAAAGATGGTAACAGTAATTTTACCTGATTATTCTATGAAAACTCATTAATTTCACCTTTCACACAACGTAAACATGACAACAATTACGCTTCAAGATGGCCGCCGGTCAGTGTTTCCAAGAAGGGATATAAAAAACCGTTAAATAAGGCGGCGCCATTGCCACATTGCAATATTCAAAGGTTTAAATTTAATATTTGAAAATGTAGATAATCCGTTTTTAATTGACTAGTTATCATTTTTAAGCCTACATTAATGTTTAGTATTCAATTATTATAAATATTTATTAAAACATAAATATGTAGAAAAATGGTACAATAAATTAAAATTCGAAAGTTTAGAAAATTTAGGATTCTATTTTGGCATTCAGGGTTTTTGGGCATTATAGAATATTAGATTCCATGTAAAATTCGATTCAGTTGCACATACTATTAAAACCCCTGAATTTAGGGGATTACAGAAGCGTCCATCAATAGCAACATTTACAATAATTCGTCACGAAATTTCTATCCAACTCAAAAGACAAAAGGACGAAAATATTTCTCGTGATTATAAATATGTCTTAAATAGTTTGTCTTATTTCTGCGTGTTGGTATCATTGATTACGAACGTGTATTGCCATATTTAAAAATCTTCCCCGTAGTTAGGGATATTAAAGGATAAATTTTAAAGGCAAGAGTTAAAATGAAGAACATAAAACAATGGCTCTGATAATATCTGCTACGACTAATTAGTATATTTTTTAATTGGCGAAAAGTAAACTGAGATGACAGACGGAACGCATAAATCATAATCAAAACATTCGTATTTCTAGAGTACAACAATAGGCATGATGACTGGCAAGTCAAATCAGCATCTTTTTCCGAACTGTCAAAACGATCCTCGCTATGGAATAGTATGGAATTTTATATGAAATACTCAAAAGTGACGTCACGTTTGAGTACTGCCAAATTACCTACTCTTTTAAGTTCTTGTCAATTTATTAAATAGAAGTTCTGTACAAAAATTACTGCAATCTACATCTTAGTAATAATTTCTTTGTGTATTATGTCGTGCATAATGTTAAATAATTTATTTTAACTACAGTCATCATCCCTATTGGGTAATTTTATTCAAAAGTATGGCAGCCAACATACACTGCTGCCAACCAAACATTATATCGATGTCTTGTCAATGTCGAGAAGACATGTCAGTCCAATAGAATTCTTTTCCGGTTTACCTGTGGAGTACGCGAGACGTATGTTGAATTTAATCTTTAATTATTTCAGTGAATTAGTGGTGTTTTAGTTAATCTCAGTATTCAAAAGTTTTGGTGTATTGAGCTGTAGAAGTTTTTAGTGTTATTTCTGATTTAAATCTAGTTTTTGATTACAGCGTGGACATGTTTTATGTGATGGAGAAGGGTCATGGATCGCGCTATTTGTGGCCAGACCGATGATGTGACTTCTGATCAAATAATTGATTTTGTTGCTAGGTCTGCCACAGGCTTCCCAAGATGGGCGCGTACAGATATATTCAGGAATTGTATCGCAAAAAGCTGAGCGATGTTATGCGTTTTCTCTTGCGCATAAGGGTATGGCAGTACCGGCAGTTGACGCGCATGCACCGCGCCCCCAGGCCCACTAGGCCTGACAAGGCAAGGAGGCTGGGATACCGCGCCAAGCAAGGTTAGTCAACATTTTAATTTAACTCAATGCCCAAGCCACGTTGGCTCTAGATTTTTGTCTAATATTAACCTCAAAGCAGCACATTGTCTTCGTGTTTATGTTTACTCACTTGTCATACATTAGTCCTGAAATCATTCCTTGTGTTTTATAATAGGTAGGTACACCTACCTATTAGGAATAACTGGAAAAAGTATCCTAACCTAAAATAATCTAATTTGCTCAGGGTACGTGATCTTCAGAATCCGCGTGCGCCGCGGAGGCCGCAAGCGCCCGGTCGCCAAGGGTGCCACCTACGGCAAGCCCAAGAGCCACGGAGTCAACCAGCTGAAGCCCACACGCAACCTGCAGTCCATTGCAGAGGTTAGTATTCTAATTGACTCTGTTTTTGTCCAGGTTTTTGCCATACCAGTATCTTGCCATGTATCCAACACTAGCTTATTCAATTTTATTGTAATACCTTAATACCGACTCGGACTTGTCTAATAGGTCAATAGTGGCCCTTAAACAAGCTTAATTGTTTGTCTTCTCTTCAGGAGCGCGTTGGTCGTCGTTGCGGAGGTCTCCGCGTTGTCAACTCCTACTGGGTTGCTCAGGACTCCTCATACAAATATTTTGAGGTTATCCTGGTTGATCCTTCCCACAAGGTAAGAAACGAGTTTAATTTTTATAAAATATTACACTAGATTGTATTTTAATGATGAACAACTTTTTGTCATGCACCAATCTGAAAGGTTTTGCTGAATACTCACCTACCATACTATCTGATTAATCTTCTGTCCCATTCTCTATAAGCTTTCGTTTAAATACAGTACTAACATAGTTGAAATTTCCACAGGCCATCCGCAGAGATCCCAAGATCAACTGGATAGTGAATGCTGTGCACAAGCACAGGGAAATGCGAGGTCTTACGTCGGCCGGCCGCAGCTCTCGTGGTCTCGGCAAGGGCCACCGCTACTCGCAGACCAAGGGAGGCTCCCGTCGCGCCGCCTGGCTGCGTCGCAACACGCTGCAACTGCACCGCAAGCGATAAATGTTGCACAACACTTGTCAATGACTTTCTATTTGTCTATCTTTATTTTCACATGGAAAGCCAATGGCCTAATAAAACTAAAAATTTAAAGCTTTGTTTTTGTTGACAATTGTTCCTAGAGTTTTATTCATGTAAGTATATTGAAGTAAATCTGTTTAAAATAGTCTGCAGTCAAATAACTTAAGCATAATAAAATTATAAATTGCAGGAGCAGAGCCTATACTGAGGAAAAGCAGAATTTACAAAGGTAACTATCATAATTTAATCATAGTTTGCCCCCTTGTTGTATTTAATAATTGCCCCTATATACAGTAACCAAGTCCTACTTGATACCCTAGTGAACTAAATTATCTAGTAGATTGAATGATGATATAATGCTTAATGATATGCGCAACCCTGATTACCACGCATTTAAAACTTCCTTGGATGGCTGACCTTTTTTGTTACACATAATATTTATGAGAGATGACAATAATATTGCTACAATGAGATGTTTTCTTGTCTTGCAGATGAAACCCAGCATCTCTGCATTCACCTTGCAGTGTACATGTATTCCAGGTAAATATAATTCTCTACATTCACGTAATTATCCAAAGTCAAATGAGCTTGCTTGTTATTCCTTATGTTTACAAGAACTTTGAGTTTGGAGAGAGTAACTTCTTGCCTAGGTGAGGTTATTGTGAAATAAATTTTCAATAAACCTCAATCCGGCAAGATACACAAAAGGTACACAATTTCTTGATAAAACGTAAATAGTTTCTCTAGTCTAATTTATTTCTAAATTTGTTTCCAGGTACAGCTTTGAAGAAGGAAGATGCACGTATGTTATAAGTTGCGTAAATTAAAACGAACAAATCTAAATCTGGAAAAAAGAAACTTTTGACAATAAACATCACAATATGTAAATATTTTGTTTTATTCAGTTGACCTATGGGACGCCAATGATTGCTGACTGCTGAATAAATGAAAAAATAGTCTGTGGCATTTAACCTCCTGTGCCGACTGCCGATATATCATTCATAGGCGCAGGCGCGGATCCAGGGGGGGGCAATGGGGGCACTTGCCCCCCCCCTCACGCTGGACTTGTGTATGGCTAGGTGGTGTTTGAAGTGTAAAATACTATCATATCATAGGGCAGTGCCCCCCCTCTCAACGAAGTCCTGGATCCGCGCCTGCATAGGCGTCCAAAAGGTTAACGTTCCAAGAGTAGCTACTCCTTGCAGGGACTGTGCGTTGATGGGAGCTCGTAGACCAATTATTGGCAGGCAGTGTGCTTTACATTTGAGTCTAATCAAATCTAAAGTTAGGGTAAATTGTAACTGGACATGGACACCCAATATAAATGAACTGTATGTGCTTACAGTTAGAATTTATTTTAAAAACGATGTGTCCTGTCAATCACTCCTTCCAAAATCAATTCTAATTAATAAGGTGGCCAGTTACTAAACCACTAATTGGAGTTCGAGGCCAAAGAATCTAGGAAAATGTTACCACAACAATTAAATGTTCTTGCAATAGTAAATCTTTATTTTCTAAAAACAGACGTTTAGATATCTTATTTATTGGTAATTTTAATTCTTTAATTTTTAGAAACAACACTATTTACTTATTTTCACGTAAATATAAGATATTTTAATGAAAACTTAATTATCCGCAATTATTAGTAACAAAGTTGGTATTGCGCTGGTATCACCTCAGGTGTTAATAACATTTGGTACAGCAATTTAAGTAGGTACACATTGTATTGTAGCGTGCTTTATGTTCACACAAATGTACAAATTTCTTTGGCAGTGCTATAGTTCTCCATTTAAATTATCATACAGATCTAACGTTTTGTAAAGATGTGACAAATTCATTTTAAACCTTAAAATAAGCGACAGTAAGTTCAGGACTCAACACTGATGGTGTTATAAAGGACTATCGGCTTTTATGGGAGTGTACTCGATTTTTACCCAGGACTCAGGAGGATAAAGTGATGATGAAGACAAATAAGAAATAAAATACAAAAAATGCTTTCATTTTACATTTCCAAATTTCTTTCCCATATAATTTTAACCCATAATAAGGCAGGGGGCTTAGTAATTTAACCATACTGTCTTAATAAATATGGCACGCTGTTGATTGTGTACGCTGGTAATTCCACTTCTTTTTAAAATAGGCTTCGAAACGTTGGCTCTTATCATTTTAAGTTCTTTACAAGAAAATTTTGTCATATCAATGTTAGTTAAGAGAAACGAAAAGTTATTAGGTATTTACGTGTTTTTAAGAAAATCCTAGTTACTAAACAAAAAGGCGTACAAATTTACAGAGGTATGTAATGTTTTTATTAGGAATTATTTTAAATAAATAAATGAAATAGCAAAAAGGTTGTCGAAACCTGACAATTTTATCTGACAATGACATAATAGACTTTGACAGATTTGACAATAACGCATATGTCGTAGTTTCGTTGGCCTCGAACTCCAATTAATGGTATAGCAATTTACCATATTTGCTTATAGAAGGTTGAACTCTGTTGCTTATACAATAGATTAATGCCTACGCTAGCGTACACGGATTACAGCGGACGCCTGCCTCGAAGAAATTGTATAGAAATTGGCGCGTGCGATGGACGTTAATGGGCATTTTCACTTTTTGGGTCACCCAATTAGCGGAAGTTAAAAAACCTTAATTTCAGTCAGCTTTGTAACGACAATTACGCACTAAATTTTGATAATTACTTTGGTGTTTATTTTACAAATTATAACTTATAAGCCATATTATATTATAAAAACGCCGATCGCGTTGAAATTCCTAAAGATATTGTATTTAACAGTTACGTCTGTACAAAGCTGATTGCAATGAATGTTTTTTTTCATCACACCTGTTCGGTAAGTGCGCCAATACGCTGCGGTGATGCGCGCCATAGGTGCGTCATTACGTCCTAGTAGGCCGTTAAGGATTTTCATACAACATGACGTCGCACTAGCGCGGTCCGGCGCACGCCGCGCCGAGATTTCTTTTATGAAAATGATGAAATGAGGGTTTTCGATAATTTTTCTGCCACCAGGCGGCGCTTCGTACGTACCTGGTCTCGACAGCTGTCAGATTCATACTATTCATACCTACCTGGGCCTAAAATATTGAAATTCTATTTTATTTGGAAGAGAATTGATTTTGTAATGGATTACGACTAATACATGGTCGTCGAACTGAAGATTGAACTCTAAAACAGGCGCTCAAAGTCACTGGTATTCAAAATAATTACTATAACTTTGTTAATTTCATGAGAATTGACTTGGAACTATTTTATTTATTTATTTTAGGTAACAATATGACTAAAGTAATGGTTTTCAGAATAAATAAACCTATAAATATGTTGAAAATTAAATGCGCGTATTTATTTTGACAGTTCGTTATACGGTCGGCTCAGTGCTGCCATCTCACCTCCCCATAGCGGCAGAAAAAGTATCAAAAACCCTCATTAAGTCCTCCCTGATTTAGACCATTTTAGAGTAGTTTTGTGAAAATATATTGTTTTATTTACTTTTTTTTGCATCACAGGTGTGATGAAAAACATTGAGTGTACCACGGGCGGTACAAGAATTATGAACTCGTGTGAAGTAAAGCCCGCGCCTTCGGCTTGGGCTTTACTTTCACACTCGTTCGCAAATTCTTACTTACCGCCCTAAATACACTGTACTATAATTTCACGCTAATTAGGTGCCCTTAAAAGTGAAAATGCCCTAATCCGCGCGGCGGGTGTCCGCTCCTTGCGCACGCGGCGGGCACACGCTCGAGGACTTGTTTCTTGAATTCAGCGCTAAGTTAGGCGTGCGCCCGTCGTGGACACGCTGGCCCGCGGCGGGCGTCCGCGTCAAGCTAGCGTAGGCCCTAAAAGTGAAAAAGCTGACTGAATATACAAACGATACTCCTCCTGTACTGCTATGCTATTCTCTTATTGACACATTCGACGCTGCGTTCGTCGACGAGCTCGACGTCAAGACAGCCTTGTCTAAAATCCTAGCTGTTTGATTTGACATTAGGAATCGAGGTTGTGGGCGAGTTCGTCGCTGTTTTTCGTTAGAGAATACGAAGTCTGGAGTATGTGTGGCTGCTCCCGCGTTTCCGTTACTGCAGCTGTGGCCGGGTCGCATCCCACAAGAGTGGGACGGTTGTTGCACCGTCATTTGGGGACGGTGATGAGAGGCTGTTGAAGGAAAATTTTCCATGGGCATGGCGAGAGAGAAATGATTTTGGTGATGATGATGCGGTAAGGCAAGGCAAAGTCCGATCTGAGAGTGAAAAAGCTCTAACAGAATTCCGCTCTTATAGTTAGCGGCAAAGTCAGAAGTTTTAATTTTAATAAAAATGTGACATAATATGTGAGCGATTTAGTAAAAACGTCCCATTTTGTCTCCTGCCATAACGGTATTCAGACATTTAATTATTATAAGGGCACAAGCCTAGCCGTCTTTATGACAAGCGCAAAAGTGGGACATTTTTACTAAAACTCGCATATGTATAATGTTAATGGTCGTTACAGGAAAATTAAACCTGGATGTAGTTTAAACAGCCAAGCGTAAAATAAAGATAAATCTACTATCAAGCTAAGTATCCCAATAAATTTACAATTAATTTTCAATATTTTATTTGCATAATAATGAATGGTCTTAAAAAGTAAATAACAATAAAAGGACAGGACACTAAAACTTGCCGTGTTCCCGATCTTGTGCCGTGATTGTAGCAAATTAAGCAAATACAAGGACACCCGTATATTTTGATTGATTTGCATCTTAACATAGACAAGGACAGACGCGTAGCAAAATTGAACATATATTATGTAGCCGCATTGATAGAAGTAAACGACACTGACCCAACTTTCACAATTTCTGTGGTGTCAATATCATAATATAAAATTGTGGCAAACAAGTACCTACACTACTAGCCCAGTAACTAAATTATTGGACAATTAAATTACATGTAAGGGGCTCTACAGTACGGAGGTACAATATGCGAAATATTACTACGTTGCAATACGTCTTCGTAATGTCGTCAGGGATAGTGCAATACCGCGTAACTACCAAAGCAGCTAGAGTTCAAATATCAAACAATTGACACTCAAATTGAATTTGTTATTTACGCGGTATTGCACTATTCCCAACGATATGTAGTCTATGATTTGTACAGGTGCAAAAAACTTAATAAGTTAGCGAAGGAATGAATGCGTGTCCAGATAGCTACATAATTATAATGAAATGTAAATGAATCTTACACCTAAATTAATACAAAAAGTATATATCTAGTAGGTACGTTTATATTTACATTAGATTGTTAGATGACGGTATGAGCCAGGGCCTACAGCGAACATCATTGCAAACAATTAAATTTACTATTTAAATATCCATTTCCAATGATAACCTGTGGATGAGAAAGTTATGTTATATAAAATGGCTTAATTATAATTCTGCATTGAGTTTCAACCGCATTTTTGTTTATTGATATTATATATGATTCATATAAGAAATACGAGATACTGAATGTCTGTGATAATTGATAATACAATGAGAAAACAATCTTCCAAGGATGTCTATTTCCTTCAACTCGAAGAGGTTGATAATATATATCCCAAATAAATTCAACCAGAAAGTACGTGCGTACGCTACGTTACCGTAACACTAAACACTGCATACGTATCGGACTTTATTACTTATCTTGATTGTATTGAGAAAATTAGAAAATGCGTTGCGATGACGAGCACCTCTACGGAAATTATTATATGACACAGACAGTGAATTCTCATATTCATAAAAAGTATTGCACAGCGGGTAGGTACCATTTTGTTTTCATCATTTCCTGTTTATACTATAAGTCCATAGCCTTTATCTAACGACATCTCTAAAACTACACCATCGAATACAATGACAGACTAAACACCAGTGATCAGACACTTCAGACAGACGACAGACTGTTCTAGAACTTTAAAACGGATTTTAAGGTGACGTGTATTTTCCTGGTGGTAGAGATCCACACTTTCTATAATTTGTCTAACGAGAATGAACCTGACCAAATCAATATTAGGGATTCCGGTTGAGTAAAGATTACCTGTTGAATTTATAGTTTTTCTAATATTTGCTTAGTAGGCAGGTATGTACATCTTGTATGAAAACGATGCAAGAATAAACAAAGTAAGTACATGTAACTGAAAGGTCTACAAGATCCGTTTCGACTATTGGTCATCAAACTAAAGCGTGCTACGGCTTCGGATCGGATTACCGTGTAGCGAGTATATTATAGGAGCTTATGTTGAATTGAAACCAAACGGACAATAATACTAACTAATACCATACAGACAATTCGAGAAATTACATACTTAATTAGGGTTGGTATCATTTGTGAAACGGGTATTGGTATTTTTTGGTGATTCGATTAATCACCGTGGAATCAAGTAGTTTGAGTGAACCAAATGTCCCAAAGGCAGGATAAAAATGTCATAATAAACTCTTCTTGATGGTTTGATTTATTGTAACCATTTATTACATACAAATAAATAAACCAAAAATAATAGATTCATGTAATTAAATTCTTATACAACTAACAGAGACTTTATCCCATAATAAATAAAATATTTTGCTAAGAATCAGCCTGAATATGTTTATACGTAGGTACGTGAAGTTTGTTTAGGATAGATACAGATAGATATGATATTTAGATGGTAGTAATTTATAAGTTATTGTGAGTATGAATTATTACCCCGGGTAGAAAAAAAGATGATAACACTCGTAAGTAAAAGCGCCGTAATGATTGATTTAATTGAAGTAGGTATCTCTTAACACCATAGTTGATTAGAAAATATTCACATACGGTCAATATGGTATACATTTATGTTTAACAACTTGTTTCACATTGATCTACGCTGATAATAAAAACCAACAGGAACAGGTAACTTAACTACCAATAGACTGAATAGTGTTAAGTTTATATTATTTCCAAAATTTCCTTTGTTAGGCGCGGCCTAGCAAAGCCTACCCGAAACCCAACGTAAAATCTCCTAAGGACGTGTTCAGGCCAACGCATGGTTTATTAACATTGTTATTCTTGAGCGAACAGAACGCTTATATGTTGGAATGAGACCGATTTCCAGTAACATATTCCGTAGCCTCGGCTTAAAATCGCCAGTCCGCAGTTCATATAATGACCTAAGCGTTATTTCTCGAACTATATTAAAGTAATCACAGTTTCCGATCTGAGCCCATTTATCGTGCAATATAAGACTAATGTGTAGTCATGGAATCTTGGAGCATTCAATGGAATCGTGACGTAAACAACACTGTCTTTTCAATACCTTTGTGAAATTAAATTAGTAAGCTGAGTTACGGTATAATAATACCATATCTAGGCTTTAAGATTGACAGTGTTTCAAGCTAGCACATTTTATTAGGGTAGCTACCATAGCGACACGTAAGGGACAAAAAGTAAATGTTTTCTTGGAATGCTCTTCTTTTCGATTAGTTGAGTACTGCTGGAGAAATAGGCTCAATCAGAAATTCTATAAGTTTCTATGCCAATACTAATATTAATAGTCGGGCAATTCCACTGCGGAATGTAACACAAATTACCTTTAGCGCGGTATTTATTGACGGTGCTTTAAGTGCGAAAACAAACAGACAATAAAATCGTAACTCGCATTACATTTTCATGGATTTACCTACAGCATGAAACTAGTAATATCGTTCAAGAAATAAGCTCACTTATCTAATAATGTCAGATCCTAGTTGTTGGGGACGGGCTGCGGCCGCCTCTCGAAGTGGAAAGAGTCTGACACGTACAGACCGAAGATGGCGATGCCGTAGAACACCGTGAGCCCGAATAGCGCCATGCTAGCACTCGTCGTGAACAGGTTAGAGTATTCGCACCTGTTGACAATAAATAATGTAATTATTAAAATTGTCTTTTCGAAACTGAGAACTTTTCTCAGGCTGCGCGATAGGGAATAAGGCAACGGACGTATATTTAAGAGTGATGACATTTAAAACACTCCCTATCGGTCGTGTTTTAAAACATCGCCACTCGTTTCGAATTTCGTTTTTGCACGTGTCTCGTACGACGTTTTTTAGTACAGATGGCCCTCCGAAGTTTTGAACCTGACGTAAAATGACCCACTTCTCGCACTAGAGCCTAAAAAGTACACAATCTGTATTAAAATAGTACATTACGACACAAGTGCGAAAAACATGAAATTCGAAACGAGTGGCGACGTTTCAAAACACGACCAACAGGGAGTGTTTTAAATCGACACGAGTTACGAATTTCGTTTTTGCACGTGTCTCGTACGACGTTTTTTTTAGTACAGATGGCCCTCTGAAGTTTTGGACCTCACGTAAAATGATATATTTCTCGCACTAGAGCCTAAAAAAGGCACCATCTGTACTAAAAAGTAAATTTTAATACGTTAATAATGAAACGCATATAAATAACCATGCGATTACGGCAGTAAGAATACATTTGTCACCTCCGAACTCTTCCCGCGGGTGTCGTGAGAGTCGACTAAGGGATTAAAGTGTTATTGGCCATTCTGTGATTAGATGGATGATGGGCAGCAGCGTCATCATAGTGGACTCATTACTGCGATCGCCAATCGGCTTGCCCAGCGTAGCGATTACGGGCATTTACCTCCTAATACACATAGTTAATAGGAGAGGCCTACGTCCAGCAGTGGACTGAGATAGGCTGATGAGGTGACGTGAAATAAATAACATTGTAGTTTGTATTAACTGTTGGTATTGCAAAAAAAGTCGTTTTGAATAATTATCAACTGTAAAACGCCAGCAGCCCTGTGGTGACGGCAATAAGAATATTACATTAGTCGCCACCCCAAACTCCTCCTGCGGGTGTCGTAAGAGTCGACTAAGGGATTGAAGTGTCACTGTCCATTATTTGATAAAAGATTGATGATGGGCAGCAGCGGGATCATAGTGGACACATTACTGCGATCGCCAATTGGTTAAATTGGTTTGCCCAGCGTAGCGATTATGGGCATTTACCTCCTAATACACGTAGTTAATAGGAGAGGCCTACGTCCAGCAGTGGACTGAGATAGGCTGATGACGTGACGTGATATAAATAACATTGTAGTTCGTATGAACTGTTGGTATTGCAAAAAAAAAATGTGGTGACGGCAATAAGAATACATTTGTCGCCACCTCAACTCCTCCTGCACGCTTAGCAGATGATTTGTGCGACAGTACAGTATGTCGTCGCGAGATAGATTATCCGTCCCTTTTTTATTAATATAGTTAGTAAAAGACGGGAAGTCTATCTCGCAGCGACATATTGTCGCACCAATCATGTGCTAAGCGTACTGCGGGTGTCGTAAGAGTCGACGTCATCATAGTGGACAGTTGGACACATTACTGATATAAATAACATTGTCGTTTGTATGAACTGATGGTATTGCAAAAAAATCGTTTTTGAATAATTATCAACTGTAAAACGCTAACAGCATTCTTGTAAATTAATTCCATATAGATAAACAATTCCGTAAAACAAATAAATAAATATAAATATCTTGGGACATCTTACACAAATCGACCTAGTCCCACGATAAGCTCAATTAAGGCTTGTGATGTGGGTACCAGGCGACGATATACATAATAGATAGATACTTAAATACATAGACAGCTATGACCAAGGAACAAATATTGTGATAAACCAAATACACAAATAATGCCCTCGGCGGGATTCGAACCCAGAACCTCC
>JALPQI010023866.1:0-18514 GCA_025490895.1 Thaumatotibia leucotreta | reverse complement strand
TTTTGACGCTGACTGTTTTCAGACATGAGCACATGACCCTAAACCCTAACGATGTACAAATACAGGTACAAAATACAATCTGCTTCCCGTTTCTCAACCTGCTTCCGTTTGTAACTTATAATAGGTACATGTAGAAGTCTCTTTAGCGACTTCCGCTTGTATTACATAAATAAATATCTTGGGACATCTTACACAAATCGACCTGGTCCCACGGTAAGCTCAATTAAGGCTTGTGATGTGGGTTACCAGGCGACGATAGATATAATAGATAGATACATATAGATACTTAAATACATAGACAGCCATGACCAAGGAACAAATATTTGTGATAAATAAATACACAAAATAATGCCCTCGCCGGGATTCGAACCCGGAACCTCCAGCTTCGTAGGCAGGGTCACTACCAACTAGGCTACAGAAGCTTTTGAGAAATGGACCCCAGGTCAGGGGGGCTGCCATGATCGCTTACAAGCGATTCAGTTTAGGTTCCGCTTGTCAATTTTTGACAGTTATTCTATGGAACTGACACATCGCGATTCAGATGAGGTCCTAAACTGAATCGCATTAGTAGATCGTGGTAGCTTTAGTAGAAATCACCTCCGAGCCGGAACAAGAACACTGCGTATACGCCGCGGCCTTAATAAAGCATTTCTTAAATTAGCGTCAACTACAAACATGGCGTTTAATGTGTTCCTGTAACTAAAACCGAGAGAAAGTCCGTCTGCAGGAGCGTAACTGCGGAATTGCCTTGTTTGAATTATCTTAGAGTTGTTTTGTCGTTTCTACTCCTACCAAGCACTTAGTAAGTTCCGTAGGTATACGCAATAAGAACACTGCGAGATGTGTTGGAGTGAAATGTGTTTTTTTTAGATGCGGCCCTTATCCTGATTTCGTTTTGGCGTACTTTGTTTAAAAGTTACTTATCCTAAAATACCTTTTTACTGGGTGTACTATGGTATAGGTATTTACTTCATTCGTGTTTTTATCCGAGCTTTTTAGGACCTTACTAGCAGAAAGAAATTAAACTAACATCATCTAACGAAACTTCCATGTTTTTAAGATACCTACAATTCTGAAATCTGAAGTTGGTTGAAGAGGTTTGAAAATGAGGTTAATAAAATTACCTGTATTACACAGACCGTATTATGAGGCATGGATGTTCTGGAAGTTTATACACACTTTAGATCATTTGAAAATACTATGTTATTGTATAGATACAGTCCTTTATCACAGTATATCAGTGATAAACAGCGATAAGGTAACAACCATGCAGTCATATTTCTAACCACCTACGCGTGCGATAAAACTATAAATATAATTAGGTTAGTGAAGTCGCCACGTTTGATAAGTTTGATAACATTTTGTATGGTAGACTTCTCTAGTTACTTTAGCATAATAAAGTTAGGTAATAAGAAAAAAATAAACATAATAGTAATAAATAGTAATAATAATATGACAGCGCTTAATCATATATCGAAACATTAAAAAAAAACTATTTTCTCAAACTTTCAAGGAAATGTTAAAATGACGTATCTCAAATCAATCAAGGAAGTACCTACGTAGTTTCGGGTTTTACGAGCGAACAATGATTTAAAGGAATTTCATATAAAATGTCAGGCCTTAGCCTGCAAAGCTTGTTTTTAAACGTCAAAGTATAACGGACTTGAATACAATGAAACTGATTAGTAACATTTCTTTTTTATTTCATTACAAGTTTGAGAAAAGCACTATACAAGCTTCAGCCAGGAAAAGGCTTGCAGGCCTCATATATCTATTCGGCCTGCAAGACCTTACTTCCCGGCTTTTGCAGTAATGTACTATTGCATTAAAATCTGCCATTACGTAAAGCGGCGCAACTAGAGGTACCTACATATTCCGTACGCCACGCCAGTAGAAATCGAAAAAAAAATAAACAAACCACGAATACATGATATGATACAATACACGCATATCAATAAATATAGCCCATAGGCTATATTACCCTTACATAAAGCATTTATTTAAAGGGATAGGTACTTACTTAACTGTTAGTGTAAATAACAGGATTAAGTGTTAAATCGCCGCAGATGGAGGCAAGGCAATTACTCCAATGATTAATCTCTTCCTGGTCTCCTCTATGACCAATAAAACATCTGGACAAACATTGATAATTATGCAAGAATGACTTCATAGAGATGTACATACAACACATAAGTCGACAAGAATATTTATACTCATTGATGCACGTCCGGTGAACATGGATAAGTGCCTACGTAGAGTTAAAACCAAATCAAAATTCTACATTTCTTTAAACAACAAGTAGCTTGAAAACATATTCGTCTCATTATAGTCATTATAAGTTATTTTTTAAGTGACACTGCCAGGAAGAAGACAATGCACCCCTTCCACATGCTTACCTGTAGTCTTACTTAGTACCCAGATAGGTACATGATTTTAAATAGTTATTTATTATACAAGGGGGCAAAGTTGTTAACTGTCGTGCCAATATTGAGACCTGAGCTAGTGAAAGATTCCAAAATTGAGCAACGAGCGTAGCGAGTTGTTCAAAAACTGGAATCTTGAGCATTGCGAAGGTCTCAAGGCACGAGAGTTGAACAAACTTTGCCGCCAAGTGTAATGTCAAATTACTTTATTCACAAGTTGGTAAAAATCGTTTTTAACCGCTCGTACTAAAGGTTAAACGAGCGCTTTACGAGCTAGTGAGGGAAAAAATATTAAAATAGTGTCAATGACGTAAATAGAAGGGGAAAATATGGTACCAAACGTAAATTCGGTTCACTTTATAGATCGGTTTAGTTACCTAGGTACTTAAATATACCCAACAATTTTCGTAGTCCAATACGGGCGATGTTTGCTGTCTTGTTTATAATGTGTAATTTTATTTTGACTTGTGTTTTTATACATTAAAGAATTTGAATCTTGATACTCACGTTTCGATAATAGTGCTCTGAGGCCCAGTTGACTAACAAGAGGTTTCGATTACCTTCTTAATTCATAATAATTATTTTTATGACTCTGCCTACGAAGCTGGTGCTCCTAGAATATTTATTTAAGAAGTTAGTAAAATAGTAAAAACTCCTACATTACTATAGGTACCAGCTTATCAGTTATCAGACACGTTATACGTTTCATACCCTTTATATGCTATGTTTACGAGGAATAGCAGCCTAAACTGCTAAATGCTGAGATAAAGATGAGATCACGCACACTATAAGCCTAGGCACATCATGTGCCTTAGTTTATGCACTAGATAAGAGGACGGTAACGTTGGTAATCGGGTAGGTATAGTAGTGTGGACTTACCATGATGGCGTGACCTAACTTACGACTCTTATGTTATGAGTTATGTTATGACATGACATACGCACATGCACAACGTCGTAGGTACTTAAATAAGTGGGATCGGTTATTTTTCTAAGAAAAATACCAAAAGAGGGGCAACCAAACACTATCGCACTAACGAAATGAATGGCGTTATGCACTCAAGCCTACTGCCACGAACATCGAAATCTGTAAATTTCGAGGATTTCACTCTGCCACTCCAACGAGGGCGACAAATCGTCGAAATTTGAGAATTTCGAACTTTGCGGTAGGACCACCGTATTGACTGCTTAGGTATCTACTAAACCAATACCATGACACCATCCCCCTTTGTCTATAACAGTGTATTATGAAAGAAAGAATACATGAGTATACGAGCTGAATGGAATGTTAAGTTCCATAAACATTATCGTTTCTTCAGGTAGCCAACTGACTCATGTTAATCCACTAAAACCACAAGTTTGCTATAATTTCTTTGCATGATGGTATACACCGTGTTTTTATTGATTTCCGTTGAATTAAAGGGAAGCTCATTTTGGTCAAAAATAATCAATTTCTCTAAGAAACTAGTGTCTTAACTCTTACTGTTATTGAGTTATTAATAAAATATTTTAAAATAAAAATGAAACCGCCTTCAAAAATTCGCCCGAACTAAAAACTAAAAAATAATTTTAGTTCCTACTTCTTAGGATTTCCTACCCAAACCTTTTACCCTATTCATTGAAATAAAATATTATGGCTAGGTATCCTACAGATTTCTTAGAAGTCGGTGCCAAGCCAAATACGTTCATAGGTATGTATTAGATAGAGCTTTGTAACTTACTGTCACTCCGATTATGTTTTTATCAACAGAATGATCTACCTCAGTCATTTTGATGAAAGCATAACCGGAGTGACAGTAAGTTACAAAGCTCTATCAAATACAGTCATAGGTATTATACTCGCGAAGTGAACATATTTGGCTTGGCACCGACTTCTAAGAAATCTGTAGGATACCTAGCCATAATATTTTATTTCAATGAATAGGGTAAAAGGTTTGGGTAGGAAATCCTAAGAAGTAGGAACTAAAATTATTTTTTAGTTTTTAGTTCGGGCGAATTTTTGAAGGCGGTTTTATTTTTATTTTAAAATATTTTATTTTTTGCTTTTTAGTAGTGTAAAATCGTTATTTAGTATGCTCTAAATACTTATAATTAGAATGTACTGCACTGTAATAGGCCTGAAAACCTGAATTGGATAACTTAAATATTCAAAGAATTATCCCATTATCAAGGAGATATACATGTATCATCAGCAGGTATGAATAATTTCAAAGATTATAGGTAACAGCCTTAGCATGCCTATATTATTTAAAGAGTCACTAACCGCTAACCAACATGTCATAACTACTAAGCAAACACTTGAATAGATCTCGAAAATGTATGACAGTTGTTATATTCAAAGAATTATCCTCAAACTCCTAATCGTTAAGGAGTTATACCTTTCGTCATCAGCTCACCAACATGAGACTATGACCACCTAAAGGCAAATACTCAAATAGCTTCCAAAATACATGAACTATGTTATATGTATTTAAAGAATTATCCCCCAACTCCTAATCTCTAAGGAGTTGTACCTTCCATCATCAGCTCACCGACATGAAAGGATGACCACCTAAACGCAAATACTCGAATAGCTTCCAAAATACATGATATAGGTTATATTTAAAGAATTATCCCCCAACTCCTAATTGCTAAGGAGTTGTACCTTCCATCATCAGATCACCAACTTAAAACGTTCATGACTAGACGCAAATACTTGATTAGTGTTCGAAAATAAATGAAAAATGTCATGTGTGCCTACAACATTTGAAGAGTTCCCTCGATTTCTCCAGGATCCCATCATCAGATCTGAATTCGGTGAAAACGGGACCAACTAGAAGGTATACACTTTCAAACAAAAAAAGAATTTTTCAAATCGGTCCACGCATCTTCGAGTAATCGGGGAACATACATAAAAAAAAAAAAGATTTCAACGAATTGTAAACCTCCTCCTTTTTGAAGTCGGTTAAAAAACAAGTTTAATGACTGAACAAATGTATTGCAACCTTTATTACATCCTAATGTTACTTATTTTGACATGTGCCGTCAGCAGCCGTCAGTCGCCTGAGATCTTATTCTTAACGCTTTCGGTGACACTATGTCGACAGGCGGGGTGCTTGTATGGTTAACGCAGCTTAACTCTTTCACTGTCAGCGAAAGTGTTAAGGTTCTCTCACACTTGCCATTACAATTATTATGTATGAAAACAAAAAAAAAATCTTTTCGAAATTAACAAAAGCCGTCACCAGGCAACTTCTATTAATGTCCCAAGTCCCAAGTAACCTGTCCAATTTAACGGAAATCAATAAAAACACGTAGTAATACGTATACTGCCGCTGTATCCGGCGACAGAAGGATCTGGAGACAAAATCACAAAATGCTATCATTTTTACTCTTAACTATTGTTGGCAAGTGCAACAAAGCTAGTACACCATCAGTCACCAATAAGTTTATCAAAAACTTGTTTGCGTACGAAACATCATTTTTGATATTCACAAGTGATTTACGGCGAAAGAAAACATCGTGAGGAAATTTCTTTGCAGATGTATGCAATCTGCAAAGAAATTCAATTAGGCCAGCGTTGGGACCACGAAAATAGGTACGTTTGATGTAGAGTTGCGGAAAATGGCCAGAATACAATACACCATCAGACCCAGAAGGCCGAGTGTAGGTAATAACTTATAAAAAACGTCTCGATTGCGTTTACGTTTTCATCGTCAATTTCATACAAATGAAATTCTTCAGATAGTTTTGCGATAAGTAATACCGCCGCGGCAAACTCGTGGTAAGGCCACAGCTGTGCACTTCGAACGTAAACAACGTTCTCGAGGATGAGATAGTTCGCTGAATCACAGTGAGTTCATTTAAAGGGGTTAATTTATTCGCCAGGGATACATTGATCGAAACATCACAGTTGTAAAGGAAAACAATGTAGAAATTTTATTCGGTATCAGTTGAGAAATTGAACAACAGCCTCATTTACTCGTATTAAGATTAAATTCCTAACTTTCCTCAAAATGCTGATGTCTGGTAGGTCCTGCCCATTGTGATTTCTAAAGGACATATATTATTGTCGGGAATAGTGCAATACTACTAATTGAATTTGTTAGTTAGGTACGCGGTATTGCACTATCCCCGACGATATTTGATTATTGTCAAATTATAAATGAAAAGCCTATTTTTTTTTTATACCACGTCGGTGGCAAACTAGTATACGGCCCGCCTGATGGAAAGCAGTTACCGTAGCCTATGGGCGCACGCAATCCCCAGGGGTGTTACATGCGCGTTGCCGACCCAATAAGAACTTGTACACTCCTCTTTTGAAGAACCCCATACTGTAGTCCAACGGGAAAACCTCGGCAGGGAGCTCATTCCACAGACGGACCGTCCGCGGGAGGAAGTTCCTCTGAAACCGCACGGTGCGCGACCATTTAGGTTGCAAGGTGTGAGGAGGAGCGCCCAGTCGGTGGCGAGCGGTGCGATGATGAAAAGTGGACGTTGGCATCATGTTGAACAGTTCTTCAGAGCACAACCCATTGTACAGACGATAGAACACACATAAGGAGGCGAAGTCTCTCCTTAGACTTAAGGGTTCAATACCGCCTGTGAGTCTGGGATCGTCGACTATTCGGACAGCTCGTCTCTGAACCGAGTCAAAGGGTGCAAGCTGCTATTTACGTTGAGGATACTCAAAATTCTCTTCTTTTAATGTAAAATCTAAAACAAAGACAAAGCGACTATGTTCAGAAATTCATTTGGTTTCAATTTCAATAGCTCAACCTTAAGTATGACGGGCAGGACGAGGGTAGATAAAAACAACACAACTGGAGCTACATTACTACAGATGGGTTTACGAAAGAAGTTTTGCTATTGACAACTGAGTCATGTTTATGTATTTCTCCGTTGCCAAAATGATTTGTATTTAATGAATTGGTTACGCACAACCTCTGGATTTGCAGACATAGGGTTCGGTTGGTTTCTACACTTTCTACTTATCATCCACCTGTCCGTATGCTTGCCTACTATATCTAGGTACCCTAAGAAATATAACGAATAGCAAAAATTATCGGACAAGCGACCAAATAAATTTTAGCTAAGCTTTTAATAATTTACATGTATTTTTATTGTATGCTTTTTATCAACACAATAAGGTGTACACAAAAATGCTCAAAAATATGTCCCAGTGCACTATAATTCTGTGTAATAAGAACGTCGTAACATATTTATGAGCGAATTCTTTCGATACTTATTTTTGCACTTGACTGTACATTTCTCGGCTTGTTTTAAATCTTAAAATTTTAATTTGTACTGGTTGGACTAGTACTTAAATGATGTACGTGGTTTATGAAGATAGCCATCGATATTACTTACCTACATAGGTATTGTATTTGTATGGACAAGATTGAGCAACAATCACCAATCATATCAATCCGGCAGTTATCATAAAGCTTTCAATGCGATAGGTAATTCCAAAACGAATAAACACTGCAGGCACGTACGCAGTTTATATGACAGAAGTAATTATACATCTGTATTTATTTAAATACATTTGGTATGCTTGTCGGTTAAGTCTTGAAGCAGTAGTAAGTACCTTATAAATATCACGGTTCATCATCATTATATTATATCAGCCAAAAGATGTCCACTGCTGAACATGCCTCTAAATATCATGGTTATTCTTACAAAAATCAACCTACAATCTACCTGCCTACAATCCTTATAACCTATAGGTATATCCTTATACCTGTTCAAAACCTTATACTGTCAACCGTCACTGCATTGAATCTGTACCTAGTACAGAATTCGTGGCCATTAATTGAGACTTTCCCCTTTATTCATAAATACGTCTCCTAACTTAGCAAGCCGCTAAGTATTATTTACCCCCCTTTTGATCTTATCAAAATGTCTATAGGACCGAACAATCACAGGAGGACAAACAATCTATGTCTAAGATGTATAAGTAAACTTCCTTACCCTACGTTGACCGCTACCAAGAGATTACTATAATAGTACCAGAGCTCGACGTCATAAAAATCCAAATTGTATCATCCTTGAACTTAGCATCTTCTACCTTTGACCGATCATGATTGTGCAAGTATACATTACATTTACAACATCCTTGTCGGTTAAACAATACTGTTTTGGTAATTATTGTTAATCGCTTGCAGCGTAAATGTTATTAAATATTCAGTTTGAAGATCGTTCTCCCATGCTGGTGATTGTATTATTGTTAGTAAATGACAAGGCTGTGCACAGAAAATATTTAATAAACAGAGATCTAACTCTAGGTAAAGATGACGTTTCTGTTGTTATAAACTAGTGAGATAAACTTCTGTATTGTTTTATGTTTGCGAAGTATTGAATACCTTTTCAGGTAGGTCCGCAATACAATGGAGTTGTCACAACAAAGCAACAATCACTCAAATGTGGCCGCATCCTCTGTCAGATGCGTATTTTGCTGTTTACGATGCTTTTAACCGAATTCCGAATCACTTGTAGCGTGACTAAAAAGCTATAAGAGTCCCAGCCAGATAAAATAGTTTTTTAAATTGTTTTTGGGAGTCTCGAGATTTTACTATCCTGTAATGATTGAAAAAAATAACTTTACGGTCTTTATGAGTAGATTCACTAGGTAGCCCAAAGACGAAATACCCAATACTATCTTTATTTACTATTCTGTACAATTTATACAGGGTGAAACATGAGTCGTGAACAGTTATACGTTTTTCTAGCTCTATAAACAGCTAACAATTAAATGCCCCTCAAGTTACTTAAAAATTGACAAGTTATTTATTAATTTTTTCTGTTTTTTTTGTGTTTATGTTTTTGTATTTTTTGGCTTAAGGATATCCAAAAGGATTTTTAAGACAAATTAATGGAATAATTTAAATTACCTCTTCAAATTAAAGTACTTAATAACGGCAACTTTGTAATTTCGTGTAAAATTTATTGATATCTCATGTTTCACCCTGTATACATAAATTATGAAATCTAACTAACCTCGTCTATATCTGAGATTGGCTCTTGTGGCATTGCAGTGAGGGAACTGGCGGAATTTCCTCGCTGTATTGCAATGCCAATACGTTGTGCGACGAAGTCACCAAAAGCTGGTAATTTCGTCACACGGTCTTTGAAAAAATATTTTAAAAATAAAAATAAAACCGCCTTCAAAAATTCGCCCGAACTAAAAAGTTAAAAATAATTTTGGTTCCTACTTCTTAGGATTTCCTACCCAAACCTTAAACCTTTTACCCTATTCATTGAAATAAAACATTATGGCTAGGTACCCTACAGATTTCTTAGAAGTCGGTGCCAAGCCGAATAGGTTCATAGATATATATAAGATAGAGCTTTGTAACTTACTGTCACTCCGATTACGCTTTTATCAACAGAATGGTCTGCCTCAGTCATTTTCATGAAAGCATAACCGGAGTGACAGTATATTACAAAGCTCTATCAAATACACATAAGTACTCGCAAAGTGAACAACGGCAGTGTCGGTGGCTTGGCACCGACTTCTAAGAAATCTGTAGGGTACCTAGCCATAATGTTTTATTTCAATGAATAGGGTAAAAGGTTTAAGGTTTGGGTAGGAAATCCTAAGAAGTAGGAACCAAAATTATTTTTAACTTTTTAGTTCGGGCGAATTTTTGAAGGCGGTTTTATTTTTATTTTTAAAATATTTTATTTTTTGCTTTTTAGTAGTGTAAATATAAAATCGTTATTCAGTATGCTCTAAATACTTATAATTAGAATGTACTGCACTGTAGTAGGCCATAAAACCTGAACTGGCGAACTTATATGAATACAAAAACAATTTCAAAGGTAACAGACTTAGCATGCCAATATTATTTAAAGAATCACTAACCGCTAACCGACATGTCATAACTACTAAGCAAACACTTGAATAGATCTCGAAAATGTATGACATTTGTTATATATACAAAGAATGATCCTCCAACCCCTAATCGTTAAGGAGTTATTCCTTTCCTCATCAGCTCACCAACATGAGACTATGACCACCTAAAGGCAAATACTCGAATAGCCTCCAAAATATATGAAATATGTTATATTTAAAGAATTATCCCCCAACTCCTAATCTCCAAGGAGTTGTACCTTACATCATCAGCTCACCAACATGAAAGGATGACCACCTAAAGGCAAATACTCAAATAGCTTCCAAAATACACGAAATATGTTGCACTTAAAGAATTATCCCCCAACTCCTAATTGCTAAAGAGTTGTACCTTCCATCATCAGATCACCAACTTAAGATGTTCATGACTAGATGCAAATACTTGATTAGTCTTCGAAAATAAATGAAAAATGTCATGTGTGCCTACAACATTTGAAGAGTTCCCTCGATTTCTCCAGGATCCCATCATCAGATCTGGATTCGGTGACAATGGGACCAACTAGAAGGTATACCCTTTCAAACAAAAAAAGAATATTTGAAATCGGTCCACGCGTCTTCGAGTAATCGGGGAACATACATAAAAAAAAAAAAAAGATTTCGACGAATTGTTAACCTCCTCCTTTTTGAAGTCGGTTAATTATACTAAAATAATATTGAAAATAATATTGAAACATTTACATTTACCTCCTAATGCGTCTATACGCATAAATAATAGGAGAGGCCTACTTCCAGCAGTGGACTAACATAGGCTGATGATGAAATGATAACTGATTGATAGGATTAGGTCGATTAATGTAATTTGTAAACTACAATAAAAAAGGTTTTGGCAACATCTGCTGAGCTGAGTCCACAGATGTGTTTAAACTGTTTAAGTGCTAAGGACAAAAATATTATCCGATTAAAAATAAATTCAATTCAATTTCAATTGCTCGCCTTTGAATGGATATTCAAGTGTTACTTACCCTTCAGCATGCGAGAACAAGCGATAAAATGTTCCATATTAGCCCGAACGACTTTACAACCGGACGAAAGGACGATTTCCAAATTCTCACGACACCCAAGTTTTATGCCTCGATATAATTTTAAACGTCCACGTGTAATAAAACTGAGAATTATGTGAAATATATTGGCGAGTGGCAACGTTGCGGTTTGTTATGCCACACGTAGGTAGTTTTATCGCGAGGGACCACACGGGCGTGTTTTGATAATGCACAAAAGGCTTATGTTAGCAAAAGAGTAACCTTGTATGATGTATAGAAGAGTAACTCTTATGTTACACGTCCGTTCAGGGATACATGAATTGCAGCTTTAATGTAGGAATATTTTAAATACGTCTTATTTATTATTTGTATAGGCGTCCATACCATGAACAGCCGCGTTAAGAAAATTGATGTAATTTAATAAACTTTCTGTTCATCCCGCTAGTACTGGCATTGTGGCATATTAGCGCGAGTGAGAAGGGAAGAGAGTCATCTCCGCAGTCGATAAAGTTCGCTCACGCAGCCAACTCATAGACTTTATAGACAAGCGAGTGCACATTTTATCAAAGTTCCAATGAGTCTAGATTAGATTTCGACAACGAAGCCTAAAGATGAGTCTAGATCTCCCGAGGCATCGCTAGGTATTATGACAACTTTAGATTGCAATACCTATAGCCGTATCATAAGTTGGCAAGTTTCGATTAGGTACGTTATATTAGTGTAGACTCGATACGTAAAGCCGTCGCACTGTCTTATTAGAGCTTTGGAGAGAGCGCACGTATTGGCCACTAGTCTTAAATAACTTAATCTCAGGTCTTACTCGTCTGCTCATTTATAAGAAACATAGATACCGTAGCGTACCTAAATACCATTACCATGAATTGGCAAGCAACGCTAACTTCATGTTTTACTCGATGCTTATGTCAGAGCGGCCCTACCGCGGACTCGAAATCCGCCAAATTGCGGGGATTTTTCTCCGTCAGTCTAATGACGCCTTCGTTGGAGTGGCAGAGATAATTCGCCGAAATTTACGAATTGCGGTGTTCGCGGTTGGAAGCCAGGCGCTCGCTTCAATAGATAAGTGCGAGCGGGATATAAAGCATTCTACGTATCGAGTAATACCTAAACGTAACCGTTTCTTGCCAATTCATGGTACGTCTGCCGGCTGTAGATCAGGCTATAGATTATCCCAAAGCGTAGAGAGTGTGTGCGAAAATCGCAAAGTTTTAGACGCAACTGTGCAAAGCTTTGTCACATCTGCCTACACCTACATTGTTCTTGTGGCGACAAAATCGGGCCGAATCCGAGTCGGAGCTGACAGGGCAGCCCACGGCCCACGTGGTGCCGTTAGCTTTACTTTCTTTCTGGGACTCATTGTGCCTCCATTCGATAGAATGTAGAGTACCGTCAAAGACAAAATAAGGTGTATACAAAAATGTTCAAAAATATGTCCCAGTGCACTCTAATTCTGTGTAATAAGAACGTCGTAACATATTTATGAGCGGATTCTTTCGATACTTATTTTTGCACTTGACTGTACCTACGACATAATCTAAATAAACAGATTCGAAATATATCGTCAAATGATCAAAACTCACTATAAAACTGTCGCTGTTCATAGCAACTCGTATGTTAGTATTTATTCGAATAAATGAGATACGAGCTTTATTTCAAGATGTTTGTTACTTAGTTATGTTTGGTTGAATCTATAATTTATGAACGAATTTATAATTTAAGGGAGGCAGGTTATACATACGGTGGTCATACGGAATTAATGAAAAAATAGCGGCATCTAATACCTATCGAGAATGTTTACCTACCCTACTTATAAAGAAACATTACTTTTCACTTCCGGATCCGATGAATATTGAGTAAGTATCCTATCTACTTCCTCAAGTTGATTCAAGATATAGCTTAGAAGACAGAACGAACCTGTAAAATATCGATTTCACAAAATAATAAACGAAGACCATAAAAAAACTAAGGGCGTAATTGAAAAATGACACCAAGCGCATCAACTTCATCGTTACCATGAATTTGTCACCGGCGTAAACGCTAACGTCTCGTCTGGGTTACGTCCGCAACTCGACATCAAACGTGCCTATTAGAACTTGTTGGGGACTTTACATACACCCTTGAATTTCTTCGCAGATGGATGCAGGTTACCGCACGATGTTTTCCTTCACCGTATTTAAAGCACTTGTAAATATCAAATGAAATTTCGTTCATATCATAAGTCTTGTGTGTTAGATAGCACAGCATAATAAATAGTGTTAGTGAACATGAAATGTATTTCGTTCATTTCCATACTGTAGTCGTACCATGAGTTAGGTTTGCGATGGCGTTTACGATGTACATAAAACAGTCTATCACGCTCGCACTCATGAATTTGAGCGAGCGATATAGCCAACTTTTACATATTGAGAAACGCTAACGTAAACATTACTAGTCAACTCCTGGTAAGCTCACAGAAAGCAAGAGGGTGAATCAACTTTTTTCTGTCTGTTATTGCCATGGTTACGGTCACCTGAGTCACGATGGTTGTATGCAAAATTATGCTACTCAAACTATGCAAACATGCATGTAATCCACTTTTGTAAGTGGCCCATTAGGGAAAGGGCTTATTAACCCCAAAAAAATGTATGTTTGCATAGTAGCAAAATTTTTCAGACGACCGTAACCATGGCAATGACAGACAGAAAAGTTGATTTACCCAAGATACAAAGGATATATACGATTACGTAGATGCTACCCGTAACTAACTCATAGTAGAAGGTAGAAGCCTATACAGTAATCATAAAAAGTGAAGGTTTGACGAGCTAACCGCAAATTTGACCACTACAATCCAACCCTCATTAAAATGTATACTGTCGTATTATTATGGCTTACATTTAATGATACAATATCCATCAGATGAATTGACTTTGATTTCACCATGTCATGCAGATATACTTAGGCCGGACTCAAGCCTGTAAGTTTTTACGTAAGTAGTGTTTAGAGATGGAGTTACCTATACTCGTACTAAGAAATGAGAGGCGAATATTACTAATAGTAGGGGTTAGGTTAGTAGTAGGGATTGAGCTATCACAATACCTACAAATTACATATGTAAGAACTTACAGGTATAATCCCAGCCTTACGAGTACAAAGTCATCTGTCTTACTACCAAACACTGAGGGTGGATAATAAATATTATAATATCCAATTCAATCTAGATGAAGGTGGTTTTTGACCTGAAACCTTATTTCAACGAACTAATTACCGACCAGGTTACCTACCACTTCCAAGGTAATCGGTGGGTGTCAAAACAATATGAACAAAACAGGATAGTAATTTTATCTCAATTATTTTACGTAATGAAGTCGAATGAGCCAGAACTGCATACAATTAGTCCAAAACATGATCGTATAACGAGCCGTGTATGTTTACCTACGCGTGTAAATTCTAAAAGGACATATAAATACTAAGCGTCTATAGCGTATTTGTCGTTCTTTGTAAAAGTTACAGAACAGTCCATAAATTAAAGGCAATTAAGTCGCCATTTTGGATTAATGCGGATTTCCGTCAGTAACACCTCGATTCTGATTAATAAGGACATTGGCAGAAAGTTGGCGAAAAGGCATACAAGATGTTGATTATACGCTGGTAATTGATTAAAATCATATTCAAATTAACGTGGGAATCATTTTTCGGGTTATTAAGTGACGATATCGATTAAGAACAGCTATTTACAACTAAATAACTTCTTAATATGAATTAAATTATGCAATGCAACATTGAATGCTTTAAGTATTGGTTTTTACTGCTCTACCACGTAAATGCTGTACCTACATACATATACAGGGTGTTTTTTTTTCGACCGTTCAAATTCTACGTAGTGAATGTGTAGGTCATACTCACCAACTTTTACTATGGGGACAAAGTCGAAATCGCGAAAAAAAATCAGCTGTTTCATACAAATTGGCGGCATTACGCCGGCCGAAATGTATGAAACAGCTGATTTTTTTTCGCGATTTCGACTTTGTCCCGATAGTAAAAGTTGGTCAGTATGACCTATACATTCACTACGTAGAATTTGAACGGTCGAAAAAAAAACACCCTGTATATAGGTACCTTAGTATTACTTACATAAACATGTAATCGTGGTTTGTAATAAAGTCGATTATATGTACATACTTACCTCGTTATTTCAAGTAGGTACCTACCTATTTTGGTGATCAGGTGGTCGTAGGAAGAAGTTTCATTTCTCATTATATTGCTGGATTTACAAAATTATTTAATTTGTTCGAAATCAGATATTCAAATGTACCTAGCGAACATTGTATGGCACTGTCTCAATGGGTCTCACTCTTGGAAAAGTATTGTCAAGTAAAATGCCAAACATAAGAATTTAGAGACAACGTCTTCTGCACGACAAATTCAGCACAATTTTTCCATTAGGTATACAAAACAACGACCTACCATAAAAGCCAAGAGCGCTATTACTTTGCACACATTGCCATTGCGCAAGTAAAGTTAACATTCGTTACCATATCTGTTCATCTGAAAATGTATTTAAACGGGACCTAGATGTCTGAACGAGGAGAACAATACAAGGTTTAAGTTAAAACTGTCTCTAAATGAATCTTATTTATAACTCCGATTTAATCTGCTATCCGATACCGTGATTGCTAAATCTCAGGTTGGGTCTGTGAAGAATGGAAATCCTCACTGAGATATCGGATTACATATCTAATCTGGCAATGAATGACCTTGCAGAGTGCGTCATATTGTGAAGATAACAGAATGTCAAAGATAGCGTATCTCGAGTAATCAAATCAAGACATGACACAGTGCAATTACTTACATTAGGCTTGGTAATAGCTAATAGGTAGGAAGACACACAATAGAAAAGAAAGAAATCAAGGAACAAAAACATAAAAACACAAACATAAACAATAAAATAAATAGTGCCACAAAATGGTCCCCAATTTAGTATACCTATTGCTGGGCTGTAAGTACAATGTACAATCCAGCGCAGATCTTCCATTGGAGCCAATAGTGACGTCACGGTCAATAGTAAGAATACTAAGAATGAAACATGATTTCGATTAGGTGCCAATTTCAAATAATTTTTAGATTTACAATTTATATACATAGATTAAATGTAACTAATCTACCTACTTAACCTAACATATCTATGATTGGCTCTTGTGACATTGTACCGAGGATGCTGGCGGCATTTCCTCGCTGTATCGCAATAGGTACTTATGCGTAGTGCGAGGAAGTCGTCAGCTCTTCGGTCTTTAGTTAAGTCAACCAGACGTTTCGCGATCTCAGCAAACAATTTGCGTGCACTGGGGTCCCTTGAACGTACAGTTTCTACGTCAAATGGTACAAAAGCTTCTTTAGATTAATTCACCATTATTTTCTAATTGAGATAGACCAGCAGACTCTTGGATCAACTCGAATAACTTTGGACGGAATCTATTCTGTTCTTACGACAATTGCTGCTTGCTACTGATTATCAGTCATTCTAGTGATAGATCCCACTTTATGCACTCCATCCTAATGGAAAGTGACAAAGTGGGATATCTTACTTCACACTTTACAGGGTTCGTGGTCTACTAGTGACTGACGGTACCTACCGTTTAAATAATTTTATTTCATGAATAACTAGCGCGGTAACCGAAGTTAATATTGTATTATTGTTTGTTAATGTCTATACAATATCATCCTTAACAGCAACTACTTAATTTCGACGCCGGGGGTCCGCTTTCCGATATTTTCTCCTCCACTTCACAAAACCAACCATCCGAACTTAATTAAAAATAGAAGACACTTCAATATACTTTAAGAGCATAATCAGACTGCTTAGAAAGTCAAAAATAGCTTGAAGATAATCTTGACTAAATACATCTTATATGGTGAGGGCAGGCCTGTTGGCCTACACTGCGAACTCTGAAGTTCGCGAATTTCGGAAATTTGTCTCCAACAAAGGCGTTACGTGTGGTGGCCGTGTGGTGACGGCAGTAAGAATACATTTGTCACCACCCCAACTCCTCCTGCGGGTGAGTGTCGTAAGAGTCGACTAAGGGATTGAAGTGTCACTGAACTTTGATAAAATATTGATAATGGGCAGCAGCGTCGTCATAGTGGACACATTACTGCGATCGCCAATCCGCTTGCCCAGCGTGGCGATTATGAGCATTTACTTCCTAATGTGTCTATACGCATAGTTAATATAGGAGAGGCCTACGTCCAGCAGTGGACTATCACGGGCTGATGATGTGATGATGATGAAAGGCGTTACGTTAAATATTGACAAGTCCCCGAAATTTGCCAACATCGGAGTTCGCGGTAGGGCCGCTGACTTCATCGCTCAAGTTTTGTTTAAACTAGGCCAAACTGATAGTGATCCTTCTTCTAATTGGTTTAAGTGCGTAGTCTTTGATTTAATTAGTATAGTTTGAGGTCGTTTGTTAGGCTTGTAATTGTGATCCCAAGCGAACGTTCGATTAATACGTTACCAGTATGACAATAATCACGAAATTCTTACAGTTTCTGTGTATTCTGAGGTCACTCGTATACTGGCTGGTTAGAGGTTTTTGTTATGAAGTGCGATAGGCGGCAGCTCTTGTTGTTTTACTCCAGATAACCTCGGAACCTTCACACTTTCTGCTAATTACATATCAGTATTGTAAGACGGTAACCCCCTTGATTCGTGATATATTTAATTGTCAGTACATCTTGTGCTCTTTGGATATAGAGTTGAAGTCATATTTTGTATGTTTCGCAGTTAGATCTCTGTGAAGATGGAATCCTTTGCCCACCCAATTTGTTTTGACGTTATTTTTGCAAAGACGAATTGGGTGGGCTAATATTAGGGTCATTTGATTAAATTATAATTATGTTACTGTATGCTACCGGGATGTAGGTACCCTTGCATTGTAGCTTTGATTGTTTTGTTATTTTCTGCTCACAATGGATGCAATCTGTTAAGGTACCGTGAAACTAGAAATTTAATGATAGATAGTTGTAGCTTTCCTTCCACCGTATAATGGGTCTGGTCGCCACGTGGTTGAGTGAAATGGAATCGGCCTCTTGCGGAGCCCCAAAAGTTGGATAGACCAGGTAACGTGGCTATAAGCTTGGAGAGGTCGATCGCCACGATCCTCAACGAGGCAGAGGATAGAAGCCGATATGAAGAAATTCGTTCATAATGTATTTTTTTATTTA
>JALPQI010023865.1:0-13556 GCA_025490895.1 Thaumatotibia leucotreta | reverse complement strand
AATGAAATAATTATAAAATTACTTCTTTCAGGAGTTTCAGGACAATTTATCAAGACTTTAAACCTTTGTTCCATTTTTAATAATTTTCATAAATCTGATCAATCTAAAAACTGTCTCGGGATGACAAAGAGAAACTACTACCTACTAACTTAGAAGTACCTAGGTGCTTAACGCGGATGCGAAATTAATATTAAACCAAAGTGTTGCATTTTGTTTTCTTACCTACATAAATACAGAAGTTTTTGTAAAATTCATTTCAAAACTATCTATAGGTACTCCTACGAACAATAGGCCTCTACTATTTAAGTCTCAAGCGCATAAGATAATTAGTACCTACCTATACATAGCTGTAAGTAGCTAACTAGACTAGATAGCGTTTGATTAAGTAATTATGGTAGCTAGAATTAAACGTAATGCAAAACCTCTACAATTTATTATTTTATTATTTATTTATTATTAATATTACATGTGGATTACAATCTTACATTTAGTAATTGTCCTACAAAACTCTTCAGAGTTTGACTGTAGGATCCCAGTCTCTTTTTAGTTACATTATTTAAAATTGTAATACATAGGTGTTATAACATTAAAAAATTATGAGCTTATATTATTATTCACATGGCAAGTTATGGAAATGTGTTTTCAAAAGCCTCTTAAATTTATTTTTGTTGGCCTGACACCTGATGGCTTCAGGCAAACTGTTAAGTAGGTAAAGGATGCGTTTCCGAAGAGTTCTATCACCATAGTGGTTAGTTATTCTAGGAACTGACAGTTTTCCTGTAGCCGCGGCCTTTGTATTGTATGAGTGGCTGACAGGCATTAATAAGTTATTATCTGAGGTACGGTCTTTACAGTTATGGTTATTAATAATAAGTAGATATTTATGTTTGTAGCTAACTGGTAATATATTACATACTTTGAAGAGATATCTATAATTATTTTTGTATTTTAATTTGGTTTTATTGTTAACAAGCAGTTTTAGAAACCTGAGTTGCATATTTTCTAGTTTGTTAATGTTAGTTTTAGTAGTGAGACCATAGCTATCTAGACCATAGCTCAGTATTGAATCTACAAGTGCCATGTATAAGCATCTTAAAGTACTAGTTGGAACTCTGAAGCTTAGGTGGAAAAACTTGCCCAGTAAGACTTTTAACTTGTCATAAATGAAATTTACATGGTATGTCCATGAAAAATGCTCATCTACTTTCATCCCAAGATAAGTAACACATTTGACTTTTTCTATAGGTTTACAGATACAGTTATACATATTGTTATGGAGGCAAGCAAAGGTGTGTGTAAACAAGTGCAAATTATTGTTAAACCGGTAGGGTAAATGGGGGGAATGAATAATTAGAAATTTGGTTTTATCAGAATTAAGGACTATCCCATTGTCGTGCGACCATTTAACGACGGAATCAATGTCTTGTTGGACTAGACGGAATGTATCCTCAAGGTCGGAGCCCGCCCGCAGAGCGCAGAGGTCGTCTGCGAACATATGCGCTGAGCAATGCTGCAGCACACCGCACAAGCTGTTAACGTGCATTAAATAGCAAACTGGACCGCAGCCCGAGCCTTGAGGTACTCCGCAGTCTACTCTACACTCACGACTATAGGAGCTCCCAACCCTGACTCTGTATGAGCGTGAAGTGAGATAGTCGCGGAACCAGGAGTTTAGCGGCTCTCCCACTCCACACTCATGCATGGCTTTCAGCAAGGTGTTCGATTCTAAAGTATCGAACGCCTTTTTAAAGTCAAAAAACACAGCTACTACGATATTTTTATCATGTAGATAATTATTAATTTCATCAGTGAAATTGGACAGTAAGGTCGCAGTGCTTTTGCCCTTTTGAAAGCCATGTTGACAAGGATTTAAGATATTGTTTTTACTGAGATAGTTACTAAGCTGTCCAATTATTATTTTTTCCATGATTTTGTCAACACTGGATAAAATAGCGATTGGTCTATAGTTAGAGAAGGTTTTCCGGTCTCCCTTTTTATAGATAGGTCTAACTATGGCTTCTTTAAGCATTTTATATTGTTTTGTATAAGAATAAGAACATGTCGTATAGTGTAGCGGTAAATACAATTAACAATACTTTGTAATTGACTAAGCACAAGTTAAATAACGGTAAATACAAATAAATATTGATGATGGGCAGCAGCGTCATCATAGTGGACACATTACTGCGATCGCCAATCCGCTTGCCCAGCGTGGCGATTATGGGCATTTACCTCCTAATGCGTTTATACACATAGTTAATAGGAGAGGCCTACGTCCAGCAGTGGACTATCATAGGCTGATGATGATGATGATGAAATACAAATAACAATACTTTGTAATTGACTAAGTAGGTACAAGTTAAAACCGGTGTTTAGTGGATAAGATTTTATAGATGGGAGCATCTTCGGAGTTAAATAAGGAAAATAATTTGTAGGTCATGTAATTCGGCAGAAAGACCTTCATCTCAAGCATTTGCTGTTCGCGCCTAGTCATAAATAAACAAGCTATATACAAATACACAGTATACAGGGTGGTCCAAACCTTGAAGTCAAAAAATTTTTTTTATGTTCCCTACGTCATGGGCTATCAGAATTTACCCATGTATGTTAGCCGATTTTTTGTAGATTTTGAGTTATGAATTTTTGAAAAAGAAAAATTTGAGAAATACTGGAATGAAGAAATTTATTGATAAAAAAAACTATTGGGTTTTTTTTATGTTTTCTTTTTGTAAAAATATTACTACAAATAAAGCATTTCCTGACAAAAAAAATTGCGTCCTGACTTTGATACAAGTAGGATAAAAAATACCAAATTCAAAATTTTACGTTAAAAACGCATCAAAATAGCATATGTACGTAAATAAAAAAAAATAAAACATATCCTAAGGATTTTTGGTGACATAAAGACTGACAGAATAAAAGTGATACTTAATGATGAGGACTTTTCGGAGTAGTCAATCAAATTAACTTAAAAAAACTTCAAAATTTTTAATTTAAAAATAAAGTAAAATTTCGTCTGTTTTGTTGTTCTTATCAATAAACAAAGATAGAAAATACCACGAAAACTCAGTTTGTGTAGTTATTCAAGTCATTTTTTACTACTTTAAATTTTTAAGCTTTTTTAAGTTTATTTGACTGACTACTCCGAAAAATCCTCATCATTAAGTATCACTTATTTTTTGCTTTTACAAAGGCTCAAGATCAAGGGCGGTCTTTAGAATACGAAAATTCCTTGGGATATGTTTTATTTTTTTATTTACGTACATTAATGCTATTTTGATGCGTTTTTAGCGTAAAATTTTGAATTTGGTATTTTTTTATCCTACTTGTATCAAAGTGAGGCCGCTATTTTTTTTGTTAGTAAATACTTTATTTGTAGTAATACTTTTACAAAAAGAAACTAGTTAAGAAACCCAATAGTTTTTTTTTATTAATAAATTCCTTCATTCCAGAATTTCTCAATTTTTTTTTCAAAAATTCCTAACTCGAAAACTACAAAAAATCGGCTAACATACATGGGGTATATTCTGATAGCTCATTACGTCAGGAATCTAAAAAAAATTTTTTGACGTCAAGGTTTGGACCACCCTGTATTGCCCAAGGATATTTTAAAAGTAGGTTAACTTTATTCAGCGCAATATAAATAAAATTACTAGCTTTTTCCCGCAAGTTTGATTGCGTGGAATTAGTCATTCTCCATACAAAATCCATTCAATCTTTCCAGTCTATCAACTCCTTTTAGGTATATAGGTAAGTTTACGGATGATGTCTTGTGTACGTTTAATATTACTTAACTTGATGGGTTGAACAGTTTTTGAAGAATTGTAGAAAATAATCACTGAATTAAATTTTGAAAATAATCACAAAAAATTACATAATATACTACTTACCTAAACCCAACATACATAACTTGGCACAAATACATTTTTGCCACTTGTTCAATTTAAAAAGTAAACATAACCTGGCTAAATTCGAATGCTTCATCTAGATACATAAACAATTGAACATGACTAACATGACATAATCCTTGCAAATGCAAATGTTTGCAAACATACTTGGTCGGGTTATCTTATTACCGCACTAGAACGATAATGAAAACGGGTGTTTAATATTTTGGATTACCGATTAGCTTAAAAGCGGTTTAATAATAGGTACCTACGTTACGAGTATGTGTGTTGAAAAATACTATCACAGTAAAGTTCCAATTTCAATAAGTACCATTAAATAATGAAAGAGCCCTGATTTGAATTTAAATAACAGCGCAATCAGATTTGTCGCTTAAAATCCAAGCAAGCTGATTCGACAATTTGTCTTCTACTTACTCCTGGGGCCTATTTCTCGTAACTATTAGTTTACAAGTATATTAGTTATTAGCTACTAGTGAAAATTTTACAAGTCCTAATATTTTCTGTTACTCGAAAATAATTATTAGACTAGTAACTAATATTGGTAAACTAATAAAAAATATTAGTCCAGCTTGGCTGATTGGGGTATTACCCGTGCCTTAAATACATATAAAAAAAAAATCATTGGCGGTAAAGAGCAAATTTTTTGTTTCAATCAAATATCTAAATATCTAAATTTATTAACAATGGATATGAAGTTGATGGTTTTGAGGAATATATTGGAAGCCAGAGATATTTTATTTGGAAGCTTTTCGGATACGTTAACCTAAATAGATAAACGTAAAAATGGAAGGAATTAACAATTTTAATGATTTCTCGTCCGAATTCGTCCAGTATTTTATAATTTTCTTTAGTTAACTGTAAAAGTAACACGCTAATAGTTTGGACTAATATTTTTTACCAAGCTTCGGCGACTAATAGCTTTATGAGTGTATTTTACAAGTGTAGATATTTTTCTTTGTATTCGAGAAACCAAAACCAAATTAGGTCTAATAATATTAGCTAATATTTATTAGTTGGTAACTAATAACTAATATTTTATTAGAGTGGCTTCGAGAAACGCAAATTTGTAAACTTGTAAAAAATATTAGCCCATGGACTAATATTACTAGTCTAATAAGGTACGAGAAATAGGCCCCTGATAGCACATCTATAATAAAAAATACCTATCCTAAACTATATCGTAGATATATTTAAAACCTTTATTCATTAATTTACTAGTTTGGGGACCCTAACCTTATTTTAAAATCACAACGTCATTATCATGGCAATAAATACACACCGTCCATGACCTCTACTTTCGTTAACGGAAAAAACCGTTCTAGGCTCGTGGTATTTCATTATAATTAGATGGCACTTAGTATGTTAGCGTGTAGTGCCCCGAACACTCACCGCAAATCAATTTAATTATTTAATAGAAGTCTTAAAATTAGATATTGGATAAAAGAAAATACTATTGTTTCGCCATGTCCGTCTGCCCTCTGTCTGTCTGTCTGCAGCATAACTCAGTCACCGTTAGTACTATTGCAATTTCGTATCGAATCGGTATACATATTAAATAACACCGACAAAGAAACAAAATAAAAAATCGTAAAACCCAAAAAAAAGTTATATAGTATTAAATTGTAAATATTAGATGTCATATACCAAAGAAAAACGACCAAGATCACCTATGTCCGAGGTGGGGATCGAACCCACGTACTCAGCTTTCGCGGCTGATGCCTGTACCCCTCGGCCACTCGGTCTTAGCAACCACCGGTCAAATTTCTCGGGTATATGCAATCCCTTACAAGGCTAGGCGCCTTTGACCATTCTCTAAGGGCAAGCACTAACTACATGCCTGCACCTCCTATTTAGAATACTTTACAGTTTTCTAGAATAGCTAGAGAGAGATGGTGCTGCCATCTATTGAACATAATGTGAAAACACAAATCAAATTATTTATTAACTAAATATTTTGATTTGTACTTTTAATTTTTTTTTTTCTCCAGTAGTCACACTACTTAATACTATATAAATTGTAAATATTAGATGTCATATACCAAAGAAAAACGACCAAGATCACCTATGTCCGAGGTGGGGATCGAACCCACGTACTCAGCTTTCGCGGCTGATGCCTGTACCCCTCGGCCACTCGGTCTTAGCAACCACCGGTCAAATTTCTCGGGTATATGCAATCCCTTAGAAGGCTAGGCGCCTTTGACCATTCTCTAAGGGCAAGCACTAACTACATGCCTGCACCTCCTATTTAGAATACTTTACAGTTTTCTAGAATAGCTAGAGAGAGATGGTGCTGCCATCTATTGAACATAATGTGAAAACACAAATCAAATTATTTATTAACTAAATATTTTGATTTGTACTTTTAATTTTTCTCCAGTAGTCACACTACTTAATACTATATAAATTGTAAATATTAGATGTCATATACCAAAGAAAAACGACCAAGATCACCTATGTCCGAGGTGGGGATCGAACCCACGTACTCAGCTTTCGCGGCTGATGCCTGTACCCCTCGGCCACTCGGTCTTAGCAACCACCGGTCAAATTTCTCGGGTATATGCAATCCCTTACAAGGCTAGGCGCCTTTGACCATTCTCTAAGGGCAAGCACTAACTACATGCCTGCACCTCCTATTTAGAATACTTTACAGTTTTCTAGAATAGCTAGAGAGAGATGGTGCTGCCATCTATTGAACATAATGTGAAAACACAAATCAAATTATTTATTAACTAAATATTTTGATTTGTACTTTTAATTTTTCTCCAGTAGTCACACTACTTAATACTATATAAATTGTAAATATTAGATGTCATATACCAAAGAAAAACGACCAAGATCACCTATGTCCGAGGTGGGGATCGAACCCACGTACTCAGCTTTCGCGGCTGATGCCTGTACCCCTCGGCCACTCGGTCTTAGCAACCACCGGTCAAATTTCTCGGGTATATGCAATCCCTTAGAAGGCTAGGCGCCTTTGACCATTCTCTAAGGGCAAGCACTAACTACATGCCTGCACCTCCTATTTAGAATACTTTACAGTTTTCTAGAATAGCTAGAGAGAGATGGTGCTGCCATCTATTGAACATAATGTGAAAACACAAATCAAATTATTTATTAACTAAATATTTTGATTTGTACTTTTAATTTTTCTCCAGTAGTCACACTACTTAATACTATATAAATTGTAAATATTAGATGTCATATACCAAAGAAAAACGACCAAGATCACCTATGTCCGAGGTGGGGATCGAACCCACGTACTCAGCTTTCGCGGCTGATGCCTGTACCCCTCGGCCACTCGGTCTTAGCAACCACCGGTCAAATTTCTCGGGTATATGCAATCCCTTACAATGCTAGTCGCCTTTGACCATTCTCTAAGGTCAAGCACTAACTACATGCCTGCACCTCCTATTTAGAATACTTTACAGTTTTCTAGAATAGCTAGAGAGAGATGGTGCTGCCATCTATTGAACATAATGTGAAAACACAAATCAAATTATTTATTAACTAAATATTTTGATTTGTACTTTTAATTTGCTGAGTACGTGGGTTCGATCCCCACCTCGGACATAGGTGATCTTGGTCGTTTTTCTTTGGTATATGACATCTAATATTTACAATTTATATAGTATTAAGTAGTGTGACTACTGGAGAAAAATTAAAAGTACAAATCAAAATATTTAGTTAATAAATAATTTGATTTGTGTTTTCACATTATGTTCAATAGATGGCAGCACCATCTCTCTCTAGCTATTCTAGAAAACTGTAAAGTATTCTAAATAGGAGGTGCAGGCATGTAGTTAGTGCTTGCCCTTAGAGAATGGTCAAAGGCGCCTAGCCTTGTAAGGGATTGCATATACCCGAGAAATTTGACCGGTGGTTGCTAAGACCGAGTGGCCGAGGGGTACAGGCATCAGCCGCGAAAGCTGAGTACGTGGGTTCGATCCCCACCTCGGACATAGGTGATCTTGGTCGTTTTTCTTTGGTATATGACATCTAATATTTACAATTTATATAGTATTAAGTAGTGTGACTACTGGAGAAAAATTAAAAGTACAAATCAAAATATTTAGTTAATAAATAATTTGATTTGTGTTTTCACATTATGTTCAATATATAGTATTATTATTAATTATATAGTGTATAGTATTATTTTTTATTAAACCCTACTGCGTGTGGTATTGTTAATTAAATAGATATTTTAACATGAATAAGAGTCCCAAAAATATTAATTGTTTTTTTGTGGATATTTTCATCGATAACTGATCCAAAATTAAAAAACATTATATCCTCCGCTCCGCCTGCTCTAACTTTTGATCCGTGGGTCAGGAAAAGGAATTTTATTTCATTTATTTCGAACATAATCGGCCCTGTCGTTTTTGAATAACTACGGAACCCTACACTGAGAGTGGCTAGACATGTTCTCTAATCAAAATATCAACTTCAGTTAATATTCCTAATCAAACGTAGCGTCACTTTAAATTTCAGACTGTAGCTTACTCGAAATTGTACCTACCGACAATAGGTACGGTACGTAAAAAGCATTTCATTTTTTTACAATTTATCAAAAACCATCGACGCGCTTATCAGATGCTGTGCCCGTTTAACTTGTTTACGAGGTCAACCGCGCACATCTTTTTACTACAATGACCAATGGCATTCGATAGTTCCTGTTCAGGGGCGCAAACAACCACAAATAATGACCCGTGTAAACAATATCAATTACTCATTATTTGCACCCGATTTATTGATATGTTGAATTGTTGAAGTAACGTAACGAACCTGGTGCTTCCTACTCGGTAGCTCTTGGACTTTATCTCTTTGCTCCCAAATGAGAGGCGAGTCAGCGCCAACAATTCAAAGTTTCTTTGACCTCTTCAACCGGCATGACTAAATACTATCATACTTCTGTTGATGCTAATTCGCCAGAGCGCTCGACTCGGCAACTCTTCTTCAGCGATGCTAACAACGCCCCTGCGTGAACGCTTGCATGTAATTTATAATTACTTACACACCAATTGCGTGGCTAGGATGATATAATGCTTTAAAGTTAGCGTTTAGCAAACTGTGGAACGTGCGCTGCACGCTGAGACTTCGAATGGTGATGGTTGAATTACCTACACTTACTTCGATTACATAATAATGAAAAATGAACTGATCGTCATGTTATTTCAAATAAATATAACCTCATGAGCAAAACCTCACTAGGCACTTATTTTGTAAATATTTGTCTTAGCAAGTATCCAATCCAACGGGATCGATGGATTTTCATACAATATTAGTAACATTACATTTCATTAGAGACGTCACAAATAGTTTCGTGATTTTTTTACCCCTAAAGCGGCAATTACACTTGGTCGTTCGCCGCATGCGATCACTGTCGTTTGCCTGGAAACCTCGAATTTTGATTCGACGACCGCATGCGGCAAAGGACCAAGTGTAATTGCCGCTTTACAACTGTGACGAAAAATAATGCGTCACGATCACCACCAGGGTCGCGTTTTATAAAGTTACAATTTACAATTTCGCTGTTTGCCTCTCTTTCTAGCCAATATGTGCGTGCGTTAGAGAGGCAAACAGCGAAATTGTAAATTGTAACTTTATAAAACGCGACCCTGTACAAGTGATACAAACTCATATTCCGTTTTAACCCTCGCCTTTACTCGTTTGTAGTTTCTTATTTACCTTCTTAATACACTATGTAGGTACTACGACTAATTGAAGTACGTCCCATTTTGCAATCTTAGCAGGCTTAAGAGAGATTCATTCAACATTGAAAACAGCACTATGTTGTTTCCTTTTCCTTCCATGCTCTGTGGCAGCACTACCGGTTACCAATTGACTAGCCATTAAACCTATAAGAGAGTACTTAGTGCATCTCTTAGGTACGGTACGAGTATATCATACGTACTCGTATAACGTATTAACCAATGTTAGAGCCACCATGACAACACGGGCGGGCGGGACAACCAATAAAAGGCTGTTTATTATAATGCCATACGAGTTTCAAGTAAGCCTTATTTTCGTATGGGGACCATCGTCCACAGTGTTAGCTGACTATTCTTACACCTTATTGCAAAGATATAAGGTTCATCTTATATTTGTGAGTGTTGCTGTTAGCGCACGGTAGTGACGGCAGTTTTGGAATAGGGGCTGGGTTACACCTGTTTTACAAATTAGGACTTACGGTGACAACGGTGAAACAGTGTCACAGTATGCGTAATTTTAACACGTAAATCTACAAACGTAATAGTCCTAGACGTGCGAGTACCGAATTTGTTTAAGTAGGTGAACACACGTAATACCTGCATTAATTAAGATGTTACGAATACGGGAATTACAAACAAGTATACCTACATTTTTAGGGTTCCGTAGCCAAAATGGCAGAAACGGAACCCTTATAGATTCGTCATGCCCGTTTATCACAGCCGATGTACTCGGAACCACATTCCCAACATGAATCATCTCAGACATCATTTCAACTATGCTGCGCCAAAATTTCTGTAAAAGTTACGATATCTGCGGCCTATACCACAAAACTTTACAAGCGTACAATTCTACAAAATTGTATAAATTCCCATACAAAAAGTTGACAATTTTGTAGAATTGTACGCTTGTAAAGTTTTGTGGTATAGGGGCCTGGCCTACTGCCGCGAAAATTTTTCACTGTCACTCCAACGAAGTCGTCATTAGAGTGAGAGAGACAAATTCTTGAAATTTGCGGATTTCGAAGTTTGCGGTAGGGCCGCTGCTAATGGTGTAGAATGTAAATACAGCCAACCAATCGAAACCCTTTTTTTACATTGTTAGAAACTTAGTACCTACTTGTTATTTTTTTATTTCTTTTTATTTTATATTATTTTGTTTTGACATGGTTATAGGCCACCACTCTAGGGTTCAAAGTTCAAATTGGTTGCAATGATATACAGTCGACTCTCGTTATTTCAAACCTGCGATAATTCTAACCTCTCTATAATTCGAAGTTATCACGAGTTCCCTAGAAGATCTCTTGCTATTTCGAAAAAAATCAATACATTTTTAAACACTTGGTAATTCAAACAAAAAAGTAATAGGTACACAACAAAACCACGCGTTAATTCGAACTCGTGGGCGTCAAACATTCGACAATTCAAAGATATGAGATTAAAGAGGCAAGTACCCAACATTTTAGAAAAGTTGCACAAATTATTACATATTTGTTTGCCACTCAGTTCCGCGTATTGATTTAATGAATGAAAATCACGCTCGCTATTCTTAATATCAGGTATCACATATTCTTCTTTTATCAATATCATCAAGCCAACCCATTAGATAAATAAAATAACACTAAGGTATCGTGATTTAGACTATTCTTATAGAACAACTAGCCACACTCAACAGTCAACCAATCAATGATATATAAGTAAAGATACGTTATACTCTAACAAAATGAGCGAAATAAATACTTCACATCATACACCTACAATTTATTGACAGTTGACATACGCCTATCTTCATACTTCAAAATGCGTAAAAGAGATGGCAAAATACATATTTTCGTATTTAATAAATAAAAAAGAGACAACTAGCATTTGACAATCGCGCGTGCATTCTTTTATTGATAAACATTGTTTTATCTTTGTTACTCTCGTTCTTAAACAGCATAAGCTTGTCTTTTTCTCTAAGTCAGTCAAAAACGTCAAAATGGCGTCCTATTTATTTTCAATAAATATAATAAAATAGAAAAAAATATGTAATTTAGTTTAATTGCGCATGATGTGTGATGCTAAGGGCATTTTTGCATTTTATTTTGTGGTTTTCACTATTGTATAACATAAAATGACATTTTAGGGCGCAGTTCATGTGATTTGCGAGAACTCGGCAGTGGTACACACCTCTCGGTGGTCTGGGTAGGACTAAGAGCGATTGTTAGAATTATCACAATCTGAGCGCTTCACTTTTAGAGCCGGTGTAACATATCTTTACTTATTATATCATTGGTTAGTAACAGTTCGGCCAAAGTCAAGTATAAAGCAGCTCCGCCAAAATGACGAAATGCGCAGTAAAAAATGCGGTTCGAACTCCAGAACTACAAATAAAAGCTACGGTGTGACTTTTCACATGTAACTTTACCATTTTCGAATTCAAAATCATATAAATAATATGAAAATTTTGCTAAAATAGGTTTCAGTATGAACGTTAGGATCAGAGTTGCCAGTTAATTCATATTTGATATCCCACATTTTGTGGGGATTTCGGCATGTAGGTACAAGGTAGTAGGTTATATTCATACCTGGGATAACTGGGGGCAAGTTATAGGGTTCGATTAAAAATATGTCGATATAATTATAATAAAAGATGTGCTTATTGAACATTCTCGATTACAGTACAAAGGTTCAATGTCATAATTATCTGATATCGGGCCTCTTCAGATAGTAAAAACTAGTATGCAGATGTCATTTTAATCAAAATGACAATTTTAATATTGATATTTTAATATTAATTGTGTATTTTGAAAACTATTTTAAAATAAACGCATAACTAGCCGTTTAAAGTTATTTTTTATTTTAATTGAAGAGTAAGTACCTAATATTTATTTATGCCGAATAACATTTTGATGTTGTCATTCACAGTAACATCGATATATTTTTAGTCGATAAAATATTTTGCTACATCACTTTCGTATAAATGCCCCGAGTTATCCCAGGTATGGTTATATTAGGTATACTTTTACTTATTATTGCAGAGTAAGATGGTGAAGCGAGAAGGTGAGAATATCAAACTTTTCGAGTTTGAGTTCTTTTTACCGTGACAGTTACTTGTTCGTAATTAAATAAGTAGGTAACTGTCACGGAAATTAACGGTTTGACTAACTTAACAAAAAATTGCAATCCACCCATGTGTTGTACAAAGGAGTACGCCCGCTAAAACAAAATATATTATTATAATAATTTTGTAGAGGGCCAAAAGACCCATTTCGCCGTAAGTATCGGTAACATTAGGTTTTACTCGATACGTAAAGCAGGCCATCGCGCTCGCTCCAATCTCGCGATAGAGTGCGATACGTATCGAGTCAAACCTAACATATCCTTTACTTTCCAACTCATGGTACGGCTACAGTGAGCACTACTATTTGGCGGCAGGTTAATGTCTATTAAAACGGCCTTATGCTGATACCGCCGTGTGGTGACGGCAGTAAGAATACATTTGTCACCACCCCAACTCCTCCTTCGGGTGTCGTAAGAGTCGACTAAGGGATTGAAGTGTCACTGACCATTATTTGATAAAAATATTGATGATGGCTAGTAGCGTCATCATAGTGGACACATTACTGCGATCGCCAATCCGCGTGCCCAGCGTGGCGATTATGGGTATTTACCTCCTAATGCATTTATACGCATAGTTAATAGGAGAGGCCTACGTCCAGCAGTGGACTATCATAGGTTGATGATGATGATGATGCTGATACCGGGCGGACCGTGCACAAGGTTCTACCACCTGCACAATCGTCAAGTACCTATTCAATTACTTTCAAAATGTAGGTATATCTGTATCTCTCATAAATGTCAACAGTAAATAGGTACCTTTTATAGGACCACACAGTGCCCCAGATATTAATTATGATTATTATGAAAGAAATCTAAAACAAAAAACCATGAAATTAATAAT
>JALPQI010023864.1:0-16952 GCA_025490895.1 Thaumatotibia leucotreta | reverse complement strand
GCGCACTGCGCGCCGATTTTCTATTGTTTTGTTTTTCCTTAACTTTTTAAATGTATAAATCAGCCAGTGCTTTAGCCTATGTGAAGGCAGGAACAGCTGGGTTGCCAGCATCGTAAAGTAATAAAGTATTGCCTAATTATAATATTATCTTACACGATAAAGACATCCGGATTAAATACTGACGTTTAGCTCATCAAACCTGATAGGCCAGCATCTGGCCACTTCGGCGTTAAACTTCGGTATTTTTTCTTTGGAATGTGACATCTTATTCTTACATCTAATATTGATTTGACTGTTTTACTTTCAAATAAATAAATATTACGCGAAAATCCTACACAAACCGACCTAATCCCACGGGTGGGTACTAGGTACGATATAAATAATAATGTATAGGTACGGACTCTTCGCTCCACAAATGTCCGATTTCAACATCTTGGTATAGCAATCGCCGACCGTTGGGACAGATCCATTAGTACTGTAATGTGATGGCTAAGGGCTAAAGTCATCATTTCCATAATTCGTGCTACAAGCATGTGCATACTAGGCACGCGGCACAATTTTCAATCTATAAAACAATTAGGTATTTGGCTTTTATGACGGAGCAGTTATTCCAAACATAGGCAGAACTAACATTTTTATTTAATGTATTTTTTTTTTTGTTACACCCCTTATTTATGAATAAATGATGTTGTGTATAGTTACTTAAATACATAGAAACAACCAAGATCAAGAAAAAAACATTTGTGATAAACGTACAGTCAAGGGCAAAAATATGTATGCACTTTTGCACCTTATTTTAATGGCATAAGATAAAAAGTGTATACCTACATATGTATGCCCTTGACTGTACCAATAAATGTCCTTGCTGAGATTCGAACCAGGAACCTCCAGCTTCATAGGCAGGGTCACTAGCGACTAAGCCATGGAGGCTGTCAAAAGTTTAGTTCGATATTGTACCAAAAACTAGACATACCAAATTCAAAATATTATAAAACCAACTTCAACCGATTTGTCCATATTGTCCATAATCCCATCATCAGATCTAGCAATGTACAAGTTGCAGAATATTCTCAAAATTGCGAGAATATACTTGGAAATTTCCGAGAATTTTCAAGAGAATAAGAGTAAGTTCTAATTGAGAATGTTTTCATGAGAACTTATAAAGAAGGGTTATGAAGAATATGTATTTCAATTAAGCCTTTCGCAGCCGATCACGAACCTAACTCGTTATTATTGCAGTTACGATTTTCAACTCTATTGATAACGTGTTAGAGTTCACATTAAAACGAATATTTTTTATTGTGAGCTGTGAACGGGTTAAGTAAACAATTCATAAAAAAACTTTAACAGGCATGTATATACTACAGTATGGGCATGATTAGATTGCTTGTAAAATTTAAATTGCCGAGAACATTCTCTAAAGAATTTTCGCAACTTATGAAACTTGCGCTCGGAACATTGCTAATGTACCGTGTTAAAAAAGAATGATCGAAATCGGTAGCGTGATATTGAGTTATTCATCCCTTTGTCGTCACATGCTTAATACAAAAAACTTATAATTATGGTTTTCTCATGGATGCCATTGTCAGAACTGGACCAAATCAAAATGGGACCAATCAGTAAGCTTCAGCTTTCAAATGAAAAAAAGAATCATCAAAGTCGGTTCACTTAATCGGAAGTTCTGAGGTACCAAACATAAAAAAAAACATACTCGAATTGAGAACCTCCTTTTTTGAAGTCGGTTGAAAATATAAATTTATCGAATCGAAGGTGCAAATTAATGCATGCTGCTTTATGTACATTACTCACGTAAAATTGTAGTCTTCTCGAGTCGGATGCTATTTTTGTGCTAATGCCTCGTTTAGCCTAGGTAGGTATTATGCCAGTGGATTACATAAGTGTTAATCGAAAGCTTTCATGAAACTAAAATAAATACGTGGGGCGTTAGTATTAATTAACAAACACATTAATGAAAATCGTAGGATTGTATTCGAACATTTCCGTTTTCTATCATTTGGCTACGGGCCTAAAATTGGCTCTAAGCGGCCCATCTCATGGTAGTATGGTCGCAGTTAGCATAGCAACTGCAGACGATTTCGTATAAAATTAAATGAGGATTCACTGTATTGACGACTATTGGAATATTCTAAGTAGAGCTTGCCTTTTTGACAGTAACGAAACTTAAAAATAGAACTAAACCAAATGCCGTTTGGTTTAGTTTTTCATAGAGAAATCGAGATAATATATGTACAGTCAAGGGCATAAATAAGTATACACTTTTTTATCTTACGCCGTTAAAATAAGGTGCAAAAATGTATACATGTTTTTGCCCTTGAATGTACCTAGTGGATATGTGGCGTCTGCCCCGAATGGAAAAAAAACGGGTTTGATCCTCGCTTTGGCCTCCGGAAACTCTTTTCAAAGTCCTATGTAGGTAAAAATAAACGCAGGTCCTCACGAAATATCAATAGGGGGAAAGGGGGTGCAAAACTAGCCGAAAAACCTTATGTGATTTGCGCACAAGCCCCTATTTCAAAAAAGGACTGTAATTTACCTTTTTAGTACAGATGGTGTACTTTTTAGGCTCTAGTGCGAGAAGTGGGTCATTTTACGTCAAGTCCAAAACTTCGGAAGGCCATGTACTAAAAAACGTCGTACGAGATACGTGCAAAGACGAAATTCGTAACTCGTGTCGATTTAAAACACTCCCTATCGGTCGTGTTTTAAAACATCGCCACTCGTTTCGAATTTCATGTTTTTCGCACTTATGTCGTAATGTACTACTTATTATAATAATTATTTATCTGACTGCATAATATGCCAAATTCAAGATAGGGATCATATCGAATAAGAATCAATTATAATGTAATACCTGTTACAGGTTTAATATAGAATCTTACAATATCTTTAAAAAAAATCATTCCCCAAAAATGGCTGTTAGGCATGTTTGACAATATTGCGTGGGTAGGCTGGCGGTAGGCTATTTTCCTATCGGAAAAGCATTCTAATAACGAAAAATTTGAGATTATTAATATTACCTGATTAATTTGACATCCCTATCTATCATTCTGACGAGTGATGAGCTAAATGCTGAGGGTCCCTCAGGCGATTATCATTTGAGGAAGGTCGATAAAGTGAAATCCCATACTGCATGGCCATACATTGATGTAGAGAGATAGAAAATGTAACTAAACTATATTTGTTATTCCTCATTTATTATTTAGTAATAAATACCTATTTAATAAATATGTATTTATGCAAAATTGTTAAGTGGTTTGCAAAGATGAGTAATCCTCCTGAATGGAATGTTAAAATTGGGATACGTATTGTATCGATCGAGGAAATGGGATGTATCGAGGAAAAAAATTCTTCATAACTAACTGTGATTAATTATATATCCGATATGTACAAAATGAGAATATTATCACATTATTTTACAGGTGTGAGTTGATGAAATCAGAGTAAGACGTCACTCGGGCGAAAGCAGAGGGGAAAATCAACTCGCAACCGAAGGCGATGCCAAAAGAGGTTATGCCAACCTGGAAACAAAAATATAATATGTAATTCCTTATTTAATTACTTTATACCTTGTTACTAAGTTCGAGGTAATAGTGTGTACGGTCGCCTCCATAAATATCAAACCATCATCAAATTTGCACGTTCATTCCAAAATTTAAGCCAAAAACAAATCACCGTGTCACTTTTGTGACACTGAAAAAAATGACATATTAAGAGGAATATTAGAACTGAAATGCCATTGGATAAATCGACTTCGGTAATTAGATCTGAACCTTCTTTCCTTGAGTGTAAGTAGTTTAATAATTTACGATGAGTTCAGAAACATATTTAACAATTTCGAAATTTTTTAGTCCGTAATTAGATACCTACATCCTACATTACAATGAATATCAGAAGGATTACAGCGACCTTCGAAAAAGTCACTAGAGATGCTTGAAATTTACAATTTTCGCAGTTAGCGATAGGCCAACAGTATGAATTATGTAGGTACTTATTGTTATAGTTGGCTGCAAACATGCATGGCGTATTATTAAGACGGTGATGAGAGGCTGTTGAAGGAAAATTTGCCATTTGCATGGCGAGAGAAAAGATGGTAATCTAAGGCCCTGAACTTACCAAAAGAGGTCTTCCATCCCTATACACTGCCAACGGGCCACCAGAGTCACCGCTGCAGGTGCCCACGCCACCAATCCCGCTGGTGCAAATGTTGGAAGGCTGGATCACAAACGGGAAGCCAATCGAGCAAGCGCGATTTGTGATCACATTCAAAGTGACGTGGCTTAGGAACTGGTTAGTGGTGATGGACCCACCTGCAATTCCAATTGAGTTATATCAAGCGTTGATCATTGAGTGGCTACAGAATATGAAGCGCTTGGGTACGTTCAAATTCACACATAGCCACGTAATCAATTACCTACATAAATTGAAGTAAATTATAAAACTTTTGCAAATTGACTAGATCGGCTCGATCGCAAGAAATAACATTAAATGGGTATTTATTAAAATGATACGGCTCTACATTTTTCGTCTTATCATTCTTATCAATTACTTCGTGCAGTCATGATTACAAGACGCGTCATATTTTTTACGTAGGATAGTTAAGATAACTTATACTATTTAATACGAGTGTAAACACATATTTAAGCAGCCAGTTGGGACTGCAAGTGAATGCCCAAGGGCGATTATATTGCTTACTATTAATTAATTCATTCCTTTTTTTTGTTAAGAAAAGCACTGTATTCTGCCCATCGGCATCGTAAGTCAATAGCAAAATTATTTTCGAAGTCATTTTTGAGCTAGCGTTAGACGTCCATGTTTATATAAAATACGTAGTCGCAGATTCTAATAAATATACAAGCTACCATGAAAAAGAATCAATGTGTGCGTAACACGCCTTTCTCTACTTTCAACTTAGCTTACCATCAACGTTGAGACCAAAACCAGAAGCAACAGCAATTTCTCCAGCGAACTCATCATTCAGCTGAGCTCCTGACGGCAGAGCGATAGGAGAAATCGTAGCTGAAAACAGAAGTTTTGTTATTATGGGTTTTATGAGTGAGCAATAAACTGTGCTAAATTTTTTGAAGGCTAACAATGAACGCAATCAGCTATGCTATTCTCTTATTGACACATTCGACGCTGCGTTCGTCAACGAGCTCGATGTCGAGACAGCCTTGTCTAAAATCCTAGCTGTTTGATTTGACATTAGGAATCGAGGCTGTGAGCGAGGTTGTGGGCGAGTTCGTCGCTGTTTTTCGTTAGAGAATACGAAGTTCATACATTAAACGTCAAACTTTCGACGCAATGTAGTTCCAGCTCATGCCGCATTCGTCGCCGATGGTCGCCAAGCACTAGTGTCGTTTAAAGTACATTAGTGAATACCATTTTTAGGCTCGACACTGCCGCAGCACTGACACAGCGCTGACAGCAAGGAGGTTTCCTTAGTGAATAACACTGCAGTAGCTTCCAACTGCTACTTTTATTATATTTAGAGCTCTATCGATAAGTTTCGTAGGATGCTGACTTATTTTATATTTTAAAGATCTGGATATCCTTACTTATATATTTTTCTTCTTCTTCATCGACGGTGGTTTCTTTATTAATCAAGGTCATGTCCCCAATAATGAAAGTCTTATACACTCTACAATTGGTATGTGTAAGATAAGATTACATTCCCTCCGTTGTTCGGTTATTCTACGATAATAAGGGCAGCTGCCCTACCCTACCTTAGCATTGATATCCATTATGGTGTATCCCTTTTGTAATATAAATTGTTGGTGTACGCTGGCCTGGCACTTATGAAAACAAAAGTCATCGGTTAGAAGTTTTTGTCGCGTACGTTTTCACTGACTTCGTTTAACTACTAAGGTAAACTTATCAATTCTTGACACCACAGTGCCCAATAGATGGCATCGATGGGTGCTTTATCACCTCTATCATAATGACATAAGATTGACGGTGTCAAGTATTAGGTCAGTAACGAGTTCTGCTTTACTGCATAAATGGGAGCCATACGCAAAACAAGAATGAAAGATTTTACAAGTAATTTTTGAACATCTATAAAGCCGGAGACCTGCCTGTATCTGTCAGTCTTTGGTCTAGGATTGATAATATAGGGATCAGGCAAGTATACTTACCGGAAGTAGCGACCGGAGTAGGCAAATAAATGACAGCAATGTCATTCTGGATGAGCGCTGGCAACCAATTAGGATGGGGCACCACAACACTAGTCTGCAGTCTGACGCCACCCGTGAAGAGCTGCACGGTGCCAAGTACCACAGTGAAGCGCCAAGCTTGGTGCTGGCCGTCGAACCAGCAGTGGGCAGCCGTCAGCAGACGTTGGCTGCTGACGAGGACGGCTCCGCAGACTGCTTGGCCGTTAAACCCAATGAGATCGATGAGAAGGCCAGCCTGGACGTACAATCACGCATTAATATTCTGATACCTACTGTTTTTGTCCCTAAACCCGTTAAAAATTTACATAAGATGGCGTCTTTCAGGAAATTAAGTCGGTGAAGTACTATTTTGTTTAAATTATCTTTAGAATCATTTAAAAATTATAAATATTGGATGTTATATACCAAAGAAAAAAAAATAGTAATCTTGGTAGTTTTTCTTTTCTATATGAGTATGACATCCAATATTTATTATTTATATGTATACGAGTAGTAGGTATCAGGTAGTGTGACTATTTGGGAAAAATTAAAGACAAATCAAAATAATTAGTAAAAAATAATTTGATTTGAGTTTCACAAGAACTTTGATTTAAAAATCTTATCTTTGAATGCACAAAAGTAATCACACACCTAGTAAGTATGTAGACGATGAAATCTTGTGATAAAACCATTCAGTCGGCTAATACTTAAAGACTTACTTGGTAAGGGAACTGGCCGGGTACTGAAGCTACACCACCTACAATCCTAGACTCCTTGGGGCTATTGTTATAGGCTTCCTCGGCCGCCTTGATCGCTTTGAAACGAGGCACGCCGTACCTGGTCAGGTACCCAAAGGCGGTCGTAGTACTTTTTATGTCCTCCGCATAAGCGGCCGCTGCCAACAGAGCAAGCAATAATAGCTTCATAGTGTCAGGGTTGCAGGTTGCGTATTGTGAATTGGTGCAATTAAAGTTCTTATTATATAAAGGATTAGTATTTTAATCTGGACGTAATCTAAAACGTTATCTGTTGTGATTTGATTGATAATTGTAATGAAATCTGCAAAAATTACAAAATCAATTAACGCCCATTAATTGTTAGCCAGACTGGGCGTGGTGGGCATTACGGACTTTGGCACAAAGAAATATGTTAAGTATTCTGAGATTTCTAGATCATTTCTGCCCATCCCCGGACTATGAGTATTTGGCTGCATGTTCGCTGGGTTCTATACCTATATGGGGTGGAAGAACCCAAATCGATCGCAGGTTGGGTTACGATGCTGCATGGATAATGCAAGAAAAATTGCAAAAACAGTACGTAATCATAAATTATACATATATTTTTGTGATGTATGATATATTTTACTAGGGAAAGTCCGGGCATATTGGACACCTTTACCTTTGAATGGACATAACAAAAAAGTTTTACAAGAAAGAAATGAAAAAAGTGCTTATAATCATTCTTTAATCTTTAACATACAAAAACAAAACAACATTAACCTCCAATGTATGTCATATTTTAAAATATTCTACAAAATGTCAAATAAGTTTTTTTATTCGCTTTGTCCAGGATACCGGGCAAAGTGAAACATGTCTCCGGGCAAAGTGAAATCGGCTCCGGATATAGCATTGATGTTGCTTCTGGAGTTCTGAGGATTATTTCAGGGTGACGAGAGAAAAACCCATTGAGCCATCCATCATCAGCGTTTTTGGATTTGTCCCAACATGGTACAGCACCTTTTATACAAAAGTAACTACGAACCTAGTTTCTTCCGAAGTTTCTTAGACCTTACTTACTTATTACTATACTGACTTAGGCATGGCTAATGTCATCAAGCTTTCTTTGCAAGCAGATGTCGGCGTGGCATTGGCCATATTTTCTGACGACGGAGCCTTTATGACTGTCTTTGCACTGAAAGATTCCTTTTAATTGATCTACAATTGGTAAATCTTAATCGTGAATACACAATATTGCCGATTTCATAATGTAATTATGATAAATTATTGATTGCTGGTATCGGAATGCATGTAGGTAGCTAACGGCTAACGGCAGTCTTAAGCGAACTACTCACTTGACCCATATAAATTGGTGGATAAGTATAAGTACCTACCTCCGGTTCGTTATCATAGTAATAAGATCGGATTTCGAAATTCATAGATAAACTTTGGGGTAAGAGAAGGTCTCCTGAAACAAAAAAAAATATTCTGAGTACATTAATAAAAAAATCACTGGTAAATTTTATTATGGGTATTTACCTCCTAATGCGTCCACACGCGTATACAGGGTGGTCCAAACCTTGACGAATAAAAAAATAAAACATATCCCAAGGAATTTTCGTATTCTAACGACCGCCCTAGACCTTGAGCCTTCATAAAAGCAAAAAAAAAATGATAATTAATGATGAGGATTTTTCGGAGTATAGTCGGTCAAATAAACTTAAAAAATCTTAAAATTTTTAAGCAGTAATAATGACTTGAATAACTACTCAAATTGAGTTTTCGTGGTATTTTCTGTCTTTGTTTAAAGGTAAGAACAACAAAACAGACGAAATTTTACTTTATTTTTAAATTAAAAATGTTGAGTGCATTTTTTAAAGTTTATTTGACCGACTACTCCGAAAAATCCTCATCATTAAGTATCACTTTTAATTGCTTTTACGAAGGCTTAAGGTCTAGGGCAGTCTTTAAATTACCAAAAATCCTTGGGATATGTTAAATTTTTTTTATTTACGTACATTAATGCTATTTTGATGCGTTTTTAACGTAAAATTTTGAATTTGGTATTTTTTATCCTACTTGTATCAAAGTGAGGATGCTAATTTTTTTGTCAGTAAATGCTTTATTTGTAGTAATACTTTTGCAAAAAGAAAATATTAAAAAAACCCAATAATTTTTTTTTATCAATAAATTTCTTCATTCCAGAATTTATCAAAAAAAAAATTCAAAAATTCATAACTCGAAAACTACAAAAAATCGGCTAACATACATGGGGTATATTCTGATAGCCCATGACGTAGAGAACCTAAAAAAAAATTGTTGACGTCAAGGTTTGGACCACCCTGTATAGGTAGTTAATAGGAGAGCAGTAGTGGACTTTTATAGGCTGATGGTGATGCTGATGATGATTTTAAATGTCTGGGTGGCAGGAGGATAATAATAACGATTTACTTACATGAAACAGTCAAATCATAAAATCTCTATGAATTCAGGAAATAGTAAATACATTAATCTTTTAAGCGTGGTAAATAATATGGTTGCCGTGTGTACGGCAGTAAGAATACATTTGTCACCACCCCAACTCCTCCTGCGGGTGTCGTAAGAGTCGACTAAGGGATTGAAGTGTCACTGACCATTCTACAAGATTGATGATGGGCAGCAGCGTCATCATAGTGGACACATTACTGCGATCGCTAATCCGCTTGCCCAGCGTGGCTATTATGGGCATTTACCTCCTAACGCGTCTATACGCATAGTTAATAGAGGCCTACGTCCAGCAGTGGACTAACATAGGCTGATGATGATGATGTGGTAAATAAGAAATTGTGAACAAGTCGCGGCCTTTAGTCCACATGAGTTCAAGATTCTTTTACCGCCTTAAGAGCGGGCCTCAACCTACGAAAAAATCTGATTTCACCCGTGGGCCCCGCTCCTGTTGCTCTGTGTGCGTGACGGCGCGCCTACTGTCCTCCCGCTCGCACACTCGCATAGTATATGAGCAACTACATGAAACGTGGCAATATTTTTGAAGATAGAATTGTCTAGTACTATTTATAATTATGTGGAATCATAAAGGCTGGATCACACCAGATGCGTGTACGTGCGCGTGCACGTACGCGTTGCGTGGCCGCCACCCGTTGCCACCCACCTCCCCACGCTACCACCCGTCGCGACCCAAAGCCACCCGTCGCCGCCCGCCACCCCCCGCTGCCACCCGTCACCACCCAACGCCACCAGTCACCGCCCGCCACCCCCGGCCTCCGCCCGCCGCCACTCGTTGCCACCCGCCTCCCCCCGCTGCCACCCGTCACCAACTGTCGCCGTCACCACCCACCGCCACCCGTCGCCACCCGTCTCCCCGCGCTGCCGCCCGCCACCCGTCGCCACCCGCCTCCTCCCGTTGCCACGTCACCACCCGTCGCCGCCCGCCTCACCCATACATGCTTTTAATCCTGAACAGAAACAGGATCGATTGGCATAAAAAAAAAGTTTGTCATAAATTACCATTTTCACGCACCCTGTATGTTTTTTCCAAAAACTGTAAACGCCAATCTTCATTAAGTTAAAATAAAGGGAAGGTCTTCCAAGACCATTTTCGCGTAGCTACTCTGGAACTCGTAGCTGCCCTCACTGACCCAAAAAGAATTTCCACCCTGTATTCCACATGCTAAACAGTTTTTGGTTTCAAGCAAGCCAATTTTTCAGACAAGGAAATCTGTTATTTTTGAAGGACGCGAATGGTCGAGCTTCCTCGTTTTCGATTGAAAATTTGAGTCTCGCGACTTACATACGAAATACCTATTATTTGTATACAAATACAAACCTACGCGATCCAAAAAATTCATCGGCTATTTTTGCTTATACTGCATCTATGTCCCTCATTTCCACTATAAAATCTGATAAGAGAATGTTTTTCATTAATGATGAATGAAAAACTTATTGAATGAAGTTTTATTTATTAGTCATTACCCAATGGTTCAAAACTTCGGTTTAAATGTGAAACAAACCTTCAACGAGTTAATTAAACTCAACGGAGTGATCGCGACTGGCCGCGCCCACGGATGGAAATAGAAGATATAGCAAATCGCGCGAAATGCGCGACGGGAGAGAACACAGCGCGCGAAATAAAAAGGGTCTATACGCCAAATGCTTCTTACCTCTCTATCTCTTAAATATGACAACCTGTACGAGAGACGAAAAAATGTGGACTGTAATGTTATAACGAGAGAAAGTCGGAATTAACCGTTGTAAAATTTAAAATTGAAAAACGTTAGGGTGTGGGGGAGCAAGAATGTTGGTGCCTGTTAGAAGAAACGTGAAGTGAACAGATATACAGCAGAGTGATCGGATTACCTTCCGTGCCTGATGCTGGAGGTTGGATCCGTAGCTTCGCTGTCCGCTGTTGGCGCCGACCGGGATTCTCCTGCCAACTGAAGTCACCTGACCGTTACCTCCAGAGTCCAACTTAGCTTTGGGTCCGCTCTTCACACTCGGTCGTGGGGCTCCTTGCACTCGCTGGTTTGATGTATGATGAACTTGCGTGTGAATGGTGTTTTAATTCGAGAATAGAATCTACGAGAGCGAAAACTGTGTCGACTCAATGGCGGTTTGAAATCACACTGGCTTTTTGTGTTAATGAGAGGGGAGGGGAAACGTCAAATTCGAACGTCACGTTGACAGTAGTGCCAACACAAATAAAAACAGATTGTCATATTGCAAACTTGAACATTCCCGCCTGCCAAAATACCTCTGTATTTTAACCCAGATAATAATAGTTTAAACGACATAATATTTTAAATAATAACTACAACTAAATTAGTTTAAAAACGAAAGACGGCACAAACATAGGGTACGATGCGACATGGCTATATAGGTAAAGGACATAACTTGACCACAGGCCTTTTGTAGCAACCTGTTGCTGTGCGCACGCTTACTACGCGACAAGTCCCGTCGGATCCCGGATATATGTCTACTATTCGGCCTAATGGCCATTTCATCGGACTTGTCTGTTCGTTAGTAATGAGCACAAGGGCACCCACTTCCACGTTAGGCTGCTTCTCGTGCCATTTCATCCGTTGCTGGAGAGTGTGCATGTATTCCTTAGACCATTTACTCCAAAAGTCTTGGTGCATCTTTTGCAATAATTTCCAACGCTGGGTTGGGCTCACCCGAACGTTAACTAGCCCTTCTTCCGGGACCACCGACAATGGTTCTAATGTGAGGAAGTGACCTGGAGTTAAAACTGACAGATCGTTAGGATCCGCGCTAAGCGGAGTGAGAGGTCTTGAATTCAGAAGAGCCTCGACCTGGGTTAATACCGTCGAAAACTCCTCGTACGTAAGCCTCTGATTGCCAATGACCCGAGCCAGATGAGACTTGACAGCCTTAATCCCGGCTTCAGCAAGACCCGAGAAATGAGGACTGCCTGGCGGGTTAAACTCGAAATTAATCGTATCATGCGCAGCGGCCTTTTCTACAAGACGCCGCAGGATGTTATTCGCTCCGACGAAATTTTTCCCTTGGTCAGATACCAATCGACTACACCGGCCACGGCGCGCGACAAAGCGACGAAGCGCAGCCAAGAAAGCGTCCGAAGTCAACTCTGTGACTAATTCGATGTGGACGGCCTTCGTCGCGGTGCAGACGAAGACACAAATGTAACCCTTGTACGTTCTATTCCCTCGCCCGCGACCGAGAGCTACATCGAAAGGTCCCCCGAAGTCAACAGCGGCGCTAGAGAACGCCTTTAGGTGGGACACTCGGTACGACGGTAAGTCACCCATGAAGGGCGCAGGGGCGGCGGGCGGTCGCACCCGGAAGCACTTAACACACTTCGACGTGACCGCGTAGATAGCTCGCCTCGGGGACAGGATCCAGAAATGTTGCGCCAATAGATTGTGAAGCGTTTGAATACCTGGATGTGAGAAACGGCGATGGTACTCGTCAATCAGGAGGAAAGTCAAGCGGTCGTCACGAGGGAGCAGCAGAGGATGCTTCACATCGAATTCCAGTGACGCTCGCGAAAGGCGTCCGCCTACCCTCAAGAGACCCGCGTCATCGAGAAACGGGGACAACTTCTTGAACGTTTTCGGCAAGGAGTTTGGTGAATTGAGTTCGATTTTCTCAATCTCCGACGCGAAGCTACGTCGTTGCACGAAACGAACGAGAAACAAGAGCGCTTGCTCAACCTCGAGAGGGGTCAGAGGCCCGTGCAACCAGTCACTAGGCGTCTTCACCCTCTTTAAGTTGTACGCGAACCGAAGGCAATACGCTAGGACACGCTGAAGTGTCCGCAACGACGAAAATCTCCGTATCAAGTTGTCTGTCCACGATTCAGAGATTGACACCGTCAGGGCAGTGGCCCTATGCTCTTCCTGAAGAGTATCCGAGTCGACTGACAACGTAGACAACGGCCAATCGGCCCTATCAAGGAGGAGCCAACACGGACCCTTCCACCAACTACTCTGATTTACCAATTCTTTCGGCAACAGACCCCGAGATCCACAGTCAGCTGGGTTGTCGCCAGTCCTCACATGATGCCAACAGTCAGGAGGTATGATATCCTGAATGTGAGTGACCCGGTTAGCCACGAAAGTTTTCCATCTGGAGGGGCAGGATTTTATCCAAGTCAACGCTACACTTGAATCGGACCACGCAGAAACATTATCGATAGCGTGAAGAGGCTTCAATGCTTCTGCGACTGACGCTACTAAATCCGCAAGCAAAACCGCAGCCAACAATTCCAAGCGGGGTATCGATAACTTGCGGAGAGGAGCTACCTTCGACTTGCCACAGACCAACTGAGCGTCATACACTGCCCCCTCGCTCACCGTTCGAACATAAACGACTGCGCAAAACCCACGCTCCGAAGCGTCGCAGAACCCGTGTAACTCGAGTGAGGCAAAATCCTTGACTATACGTCGCGGAATCGAAACCGACCCTAGAATAGGCAGTTGCTGCTTGAACGTTTGCCATTCGGAAACAATACTCTCTGGCGCGTCGTCGTCCCACGAGACTCCTGAGACCCAAAGCAATTGCATGAAATATTTCGCCAAAAACGTCACTGGCGACAGAAGGCCCAGGGGGTCGAAAATCCGAGCAATTTCCGAGAGGATGGTACGCTTAGTGCACCGACGCTCCTCGACCGCTACATGGAAAGTGAAATTGTCGGTGCGAGGTAACCACGAAAGGCCAAGAATTTTCAATGAAAGATCCTCTAGAGCACTGAATTCACGAAAATCCTCGGAGTACAAATCTGCTGCAGGCACTCCCTCGAAAAACTCCTGACAGTTCGACGTCCACTTTCGCAGATGGAACCCACCAGAGGCCAATATTGACGACAGTTCCGACCGGAGCAGCTGGGCTTGCTCAATAGAATGCGTTCCGGAGACCACATCATCAACATATATATCGCGGTCTAAAACTGCTGCCCCGCAAGGGTACTCTGCTACCGTTTCCTTTGCTAACTGAGCAATCGTCCGGAGAGCCTGATAAGGAGCAGACGAAACTCCATAAGTCACAGTCAACAACCGATAGTCACGGACAGGACCATGGACCGATGGCCGCCACAGGATGCGCTGGTAGTCAGCATCCTCAGGAGACACGAGGACTTGGCGATACATTTGCTTGACGTCAGCAGTAAAAACAACGCTATGCCATCGGAACCGAAGGAGCAAGTGGAAGATGTTGTTCTGTAACTTCTGCCCTGGCAGCAGCGAGTCATTTAACGAGGCGCCTCGGCTGTCCTTTGCACTCGCATCAAAAACAACACGAAGAGGCGTGCTGATCGACGAGGGTCTCAATATTCCATGATGTGGGATATAGAAGAAGTTCCCCTCATCCACCGCTGGAGGATCACACTCCTCAAAATGGCGACAATTTCCATAGTCCTCCATGAAAGCTATATAATTTTTATAAAACTCCGAATTACTTTGCAACTTCCGTTCTAGTGCAGAGAACCGTTTCAGAGCGATGGCTCGAGAGCCCAAGAAGGTTGGCTTATCGGAAGGTTCCACGAAAGGTAAAGGAACGACAAATCTGCCTTCCTCTGTGCGACGATAATTTGCGAGAAAATAATTTTCACAGAGCTGGTCCTCCTTCGATAATAATAAGGTGTTCGGAGCCTTGACGTCTTCCAACTCCCAGAACCTCTTAATGGAGTCATCAAGCGAAAAGGCATTCATGACCAGCTGACAACTACTGCTGCCACGACGAGAGCGACAAGTTCCCGCAGCACAACCACCCATTACCACCCATCCAAACGAGGTATTAAGGGCAGTCGGTTGATCGGGGTCCCCATGGACCAGTCCAGGGCGCAGCGACGAAGCGAAAATGCCAGCACTCAGGAGCATGTCGACAGGACCCGGGATGTGAAGAGACGGATCGGCTAAATCTAAATCCTTAATGTGTTGCCACGACGATAATTCCATATGCTCGGCTGGTACGTCCGGGCATATGGTAGGTAACACATAGGCCTCCAACGAAATGGTCACATTAGGGTGACCATGGGTGGGTGAAATGACACATGACAAGGTACCTGCAGGTTCAGTCGTTGAGTGACCAATACCAGTCACAGCATGCCTACCATCCTTAAACCGCAGACCCAATCTTTCAGCACATGCTTCACTCACGAAATTACAGCCACTAGCAGAATCCAGTACAGCTCTAATCGGAACAAAAGTCCCCTGAACATCCCTAAGACACACATAGGCTGTCGAAAACAAAGGCGAAGTTGCCATGTTATATGCAACCATAGTTAGCGGGTTTGGAGCTTCTATTTGAGACTTTAAAGAACTCAGGTTACTATCTGCGACTGAAGCAGGTGCCTTTGCATTATTAAAATGAAGGAGAGTATGATGGGAAAATCTGCACTGCTCACACCGCTGCTTCGCTTTACAAGCCTTCACAGAATGTGACCCCGATAGGCACAAAATACATAAATTATTCTCCTTGACACACTTAAATCTACTTGCCGGGTCATATTTCAAGAATACAGGGCAAAAAGCTATGCTATGTGCCTCCCTACACAGCACATATGTTGTGGTGGACACAACCAAAGCTGTCTTCCCCTTAGCGACAGGCCTACTTACGCTAGGTTGAGCAACACTAGTCATAAATCCCGCAGCATCCAAAGCCCGATACCTTTTTTCAATAAAGTCCTGCAACTTACTTAACACAGGAATGTCATCCGAGTTGTGTTCTAACTCAAACTGCTCTTTGGTACCTTTATCGAGCTTTGACCATAACAACTGTACGAGCATGAAGTTAGCATCCGGTAAGTCAAAGCCCTTCAATATTGACAGGTTCTCGTTGAAAACCCTATGAACCCGCTGCAAATCACTAGACCGACCTCCCTTCACGGCTTCACATTGTATTAATTTCTCATAGTAAGTTGTCGCTATGAATCTAGTTTTATTATATTGCCGATACAATGCATCATAAGCCAACTTGTAATTATCGTCAGTTACAGGGTAATTCTTTATAAGGTCATAGGCCTCGTTTTGTACACTTAATAACAAATAATGAAGCTTCTCTACAGGTGCAATGTCCGTCCGTTTATGCACCAATGAATTAAACAACTCTATAAAAGAAATCCAATTCTCAATTTTTGCGTCGAACGGTTTAATCATCAATTTAGGTAGCTTAGGCATGACTAGATTTTTCTTGTCTAATGAAGGTTTGACGTCCGCTCTTAACCTAGCTCTGACCGCCCGAAGTTTAGTGTCAAACAACGCTGTATGGCTGCATATCTCGCGATGGTCACTACGCGGGTTACAGCTAAGCAACTTTATTTGAGCTTCGTGAAAACTTTGAGCAATTGAAGCCAATTCACCTTCATCACACAAAGCTAAATCTGCGTCGGACAACATTTGCAAATACTCCACTCTCATTAACGCATAGTCCCGGGCAATCAGCAGCGGGTCGACACCCGCTTCTGACTCCATCACTTTATCACCGGGACCCATCTATCTAAGTCGAAACTGTAGAAATAAACAACAGAACGAAATCCAAAATAAAATCACCTACGAATTGGATTCCGTAAGGTGACACTGACAGCAATGAC
>JALPQI010023863.1:0-13514 GCA_025490895.1 Thaumatotibia leucotreta | reverse complement strand
GTAACTTTTTATGAATAAGGCCGTAAATTTATAATTAGAAAATTATGTTTTTAACGAATTGTTTACTGCAAATTATTTCAATTCTATTGCCTTTTCAATTATTTAACTCATGTTTTATGAGTTAAAGGTCTGAGTAAACATTTATACGAACAGGCGTGGAGCAACTGGCGTACAGGTACTCGAAGATCTGGCTGTTCTCCGGCGAGTGCTCGACGGGCGACGACTGCATCACGCCGGGGCTGTACGCCATGGTGGGCGCCGCTGCCGTGCTGGGCGGCGTCACAAGGATGACAGGTTACTAACATAACTGAAAATTACCGCCGTAGCTCGGACTAGCAACTAATAGTCGTCGCAAGAAATGCACAAATTGGAAAGAAAACAAAATCTTCTTAAAAGTCGTGGCCACATTTCTGAGGGACGTGACTCCTAAGGGGTATTCTTCCTGTCATTACTCTCCAGGCCGTTAGATCTTTGGCCATATAAATGGTTGCCTGGAGTGAAGTTTTAGAAATATCTTGGACCACATCAGTCCATCTACTGGGAGCGCGCCCCCCGTCCATCGACACTCCCAGTAATGATGCGCCTTTCTAATGTATCCCCGCTGCTTCTGATTATCAAAAAACAAAATATCAAAACATAATTGTATTAACATGATGCACATCCTTAGAGCCATGATTTTGGGCCTGCTTCACCATCTCTGAATATATGCGTCAGTTAAATGTTAGCATTTCCCTTATTTCATATGCCTGAGGAAAAGGATAGTGACAGTTTTATCTTACGACTATATTTATTTTATCGGGGATTTGTGAAACAGGCCGTTAGACTGTTATCAAGTAGCTCCAAAAAAAAATGCTGTTCTCTATAAATATGACAAAAAACACCGTCTGAGCCAAGGGCGGTACAAGAATTATATTTCATATGCCCTATCATCATCATCAGCCTATGATAGTCCACTGCTGGACGTAGGCCTCTCCTTTTAACTATGCGTATAAACGCATTAGGAGGTAAATGCCCATAATCGCCACGCTGGGCAAGCGGAGTGGCGATCGCAGTAATGTGTCCACTATGATGACGCTGCTGCCCATCATCAATCTCTTATCTAATAGTGGTCAGTGACACTTCAATCCCTTAGTCGACTCTTACGACACCCGTAGGAGGAGTTGGGGTGGTGACAAATGTATTCTTACTGCCGTCACCACACGGCTGATGCGCCCTATGCCATAATAAAAATGCCATGTACGGACAGTGTCGCTGGTGGTGATAATGTTCGAGCTGACGGGCGGCGTGCGCTACATCGTGCCGCTCATGGCCGCCGCCATGGCCTCCAAGTGGGTGGGCGACGCGCTCGGCAAGCAGGGCATCTACGACGCGCACATCGCGCTCAACGGCTACCCCTTCCTCGACAGCAAGGACGAGTTCCAGCACACCTCGCTCGCCGCTGACGTCATGCAGCCCAAGTAAGTGCGCGTTCTGAACCGAAACCTGAACGTTGCTTTGTTCATTTTTGTCTTTTTGATTTACACTGTTTGCTATTGGGAAAATTCAAGTAACTGTAATGAAATTACATTTATTATCATTTGGTGCAAGTCAAAGTCAAACTATTCTTTATTTAAGTAAGCTTAATAATAAGCATTTTCGAATCGACTGACACTATCAAAAGATAAAAAAAAAACAATCTACTACTGGTTATAACCTACACATACTGGGAAAAACCAGTAAGAAACTCAGGTTGACTTATTTTTTCAAAACAGTATAATAATAAATCTTATTAAAATAACATGCATTAAAGAATTAGCAAGTGTAAGTTTTAAATGATATCTAGATAAGTACGATTTTGATATCTACTTATATTGTCATTATTTGTCCTATTGTTAATGATGTTTTATTTTAATCAAATTTTAATTGATACTGACATCAGTCTGACCTGCTAGTGAACATCGCTCGGCTATGGGTTTGTTTATATATGAACTACTTAGCCGGGGTATCTGTTAAATGTAATAAATGTCATTGACTGCCATCGTATCTTGTCGCGTTTCGAAATGTTTGGTTCCCCAAACTTTTCTGTCGAGGAGGTAGTTTATCGATATATAAATAAATACAATAATAGCAATATTTTTCAAAGATATTCAGAGATTTCAATGCACATTAAAACTATTCACTGTATATCCATATTAAGCCAAACTTCACTTTTTTACTAACATGTTCATTTACATTATCAGTATGAGTTACGATATACTACTCACGGAGCAACTCCGTGACGACGACATTTGCAACAGCGCCGAAACTGGTACTCAATAATCGAAATTTATATGATAAATACCCCGTTTTAAGTCATACTTATAAATAGGTATGATAGAAACATAGCTAAAAGTAGATATTGCGTCGCAGGCGCAACGAGTCGCTGTCGGTGATAACGCAGGACTCGATGACGGTGGACGACGTGGAGGCGCTGCTGAAGGAGACGGAGCACAACGGGTACCCCGTCGTCGTGTCCAAGGAGTCCCAGTACCTCGTCGGCTTCGTGCTGCGCCGGGATCTCAACCTCGCCATGGGTTAGTTAGTTGACACGTGCGACGCCGGTGACACACCGTCGTCGATCAACAAATTCTGACTCCTATGCCAGTGACACGCATGCGTGATCACCAGAGATCGGATTTTTGTGCGACATCTCATACTAAATGTCATCAAAATGACGTAAGTCACTAAGAATTTTTTTTTTTTTTATACCACGTCGGTGGCAAACAAGCATACGGCCCGCCTGATGGAAAGCAGTCACCGTAGCCTATGGGCGCTTGCAACCCCAGGGGTGTCACATGCGCGTTGCCGACCCAATAAGAACTTGTACACTCCTCTTTTGAAGAACCCCATACTGTAGTCCGTTGGGAAAACCTCGGCAGGGAGCTCATTCCACAGACGGACCGTCCGCGGGAGGAAGTTCCTCTGAAACCGCACGGTGCGCGACCATTTAGGTTGCAAGGTGTGAGGATGAGCGCCCAGTCGGTGGCGAGCGGTGCGATGATGAAAAGTGGACGTTGGCATCATGTCGAATGCCGCAAATCCATCCGATCTCTGGTGATCACTGATCAAAGTAATCTTATTGTTATACCAGTAGCATAAATCTAGTTCTTACTCCTTTGCAATATAGAAATACGAACGTTTTTGACACAAGTGCTGTGTCGCCGGCATAGGAGCACAATCTTTTCGGTCACACTGGCGGACTTTTTCCGCAACTCAACATCAATTGTGCCTTTTTTGCGTGATACGCGAAACTTAGTGTCTGGTTGCTAAATGCCACCTTTAGTGTGTTTGCAGTCCCTAAGTACCTCCTGTATACTTCTACCTGTTTACATTCTAGAAGAATATGTTTTGTTGTTTCCTCCGCATGTTACAGCCGCAATTAGACAGATTACCAGTACGAAAAAAAAACACTAATTTCAAATGCCCCTTATGTTTACGTAACATGTAGTAGCGGGCGTGACCTCGACTCTGATGGAACTACCTCTATCTATGCTGAGACTAGTATGCGATTACACTGAATATATATACCGTTGTAACCAATGACATTAAATAATAAATGGACGCACAGAGCCAAACAAAAAAACCAAGAAAAGTGGCACTAAAAGTCATTTCTATCATGTTTCAGTTGAAGCTAATAACGCTCACTTACAATAAACTATAATAAAAAAAACTCAAAGAATAAAAAACTTTGTGAAGTGAGCAATAAGTGTCAAATTTGCGATGTTTAAGGAATAATGATGCTATACCGTAAGGTGACCAAATGTCAACTGTCAGAACTGAATAGCGGAGCAAAAGGACCGCAATATTTACTTCTGCAGCCCATTTTTTGGGGCCATTTTTTTGAGCTGTTTGGGGATCCACTTATATATTCTAAATCAATGGTTGTAACAGCCAACGCCCGGCGCATGATGGAGGGCATCACGGGGCAGTCGCTGGTGATGTTCGCGGGCAGCGGGCCGGCGGGCGCGGCGGCGGCGGGCGCGGCCGCGGCGCCGCCGCTCAGCCTGCACCGCATCCTCGACATGGCGCCCATCACCGTCACCGACCAGACGCCCATGGAGACCGTGGTCGACATGTTCCGCAAGCTCGGCCTGCGGCAGACGCTCGTCACGCATAACGGGTGAGTTTTTACCCTACCACCTGCGACCATATATAACATGGACGTCTAACGCCAGCTCAAAAATGCCCCCAAAACCAATTGTTCAATTGTGCCAAGATAGCAGAGATATAGCACTTTTCGAGACACCACGCATATTTCGGCGCATCATCTTTGACAAATGTTTATTGAATATCGCCAATCAAAACTTTGATGGACCAATCACAACTATTTTTAAATGGCGGTTTAAGTTTTTATAGGTTGACATTCAAATTCATTGCCGTGATGCATTGAACAGGGGGTGACACTTGTCAACTAAAATTCAGGATCGTTTTGAAAGGCAATTTAGTATGGCGTGCGGCTTCCATGTTTTATTTGTTCGTAGCCTACCACCGACTTCTGCACTCGTTGCTTTTATTTACACTACTTCGGTTACAATAAATTTAATAGCCCGCCTGTTGAGGCGGGTATAATTATGTATAACGGTATTCAAATTGTGTGAAATCATATAAAAATCTGTTGACACTTTTCAGGGTTCCGTAGTATACTACTACTAATACTTTATAGTATCACTATATCTGTCTGTCTAAACAGTCCGTATAGCTCAGTGGTCGTTAGTACTAGAAATTTGCAATTTCGTGTAGGTATACATTTACATATTAATCACGCCTACAAAGTGATATAATAAAATATAGAAAAAAAAGTACTAATATTCTATAGTGTCGGGTTTCGTTGAATAGGTATTTTAAAAGAATAAAGGAATCTGAGATAACGGCTCAAGTATAAATATATAAAATTGTGTCGCACCCCCTCCAACTTTTAATTCGAGGGTCCGAAAAATATGAAAAAAATCAGGAATATTAGGCTTAATACATAATCACATATTTTTTTATTGTTTCAGGCGCCTGCTCGGCGTAATCACGAAGAAGGACGTTCTACGACACGTCAAGCAAATGGATAATGAAGATCCTAATTCTGTATTATTCAATTAACACAAAAAAATAACGACACGCCAACAAAGTATGATCCACGTGCAAAGTTATAATATAAAGAATAAGCCGTGAGCAAAAGATACCTTTCGCTTTTACGCTTTCACCATATTCCGATACAGTCACGTGTTACAGGAAAGTCATTGAATAGATAAATTCTGTGCAACATAATTACGCCTGCAAGTTGTCGTTTTAGGTTTAGTTTATTCATTATTAATGCCTAAGATCAAAGGTAATTCATACTTGGTTTCTCTTTGGTGGCCACAAATTGAATTAAATGTATTGTGCGACAAATGTATAAGTTCACGTAGCTAGTTGCTTTTTTGTGATAACACATACCTATATACATATAAACGACAGGCTAGTATAAGATTTACCTAACCTTATTTATACAGATTAATTGGGTTGAAGTAGTCTGAAACGATGCTGCGTTTGGCAACCGGCGGTCTATAAGATTTACATTTTATTCTGTATAATAATATCACCGTATTTTCTGAATGGGCAAGCTATCTAGAGAAAGCTGAATGGAAGTAAATCCTTCGAAAAACCTAACTGGCAGTCTATATTTTAGGTCTTCCAGCTTAACAGCTTTGTATTTTATTTTGTACTTTGTCGTAGTAGTCAATTTAAGCATATTTATATTTTATGTCATTAATTTTATTTAATAATAGAACAATTCTAATTTTTTGTACATTTAGTGCATTGAAAGTGTGTATATAATTTGCTGATCTAATTTTATATTTTATATTTTTTATATTTTAGTCCAAAAGTCATGATTGTTGCCTGAATTGAATACAGTGCTGTAGTAACGCAACAACACACAAATTAATACCTCGCGATTTTTGTGTATTCACTTCTTCACTTGAATATATTTGTTATTCCAGGAAAAGAAAAGAAAAATCGAATATGCATAGTTATTAATCCCTCAAATTAGGTTTGTATTTTTTTGTATTTTATTTGCTGTTGCTAAGGTTCTAGCAAAATAAACAATAAAAATCAAACATATTCAATAAATTTATTATTCACTGTAATAACACTATTATATAATAGTTTTAATGATTATATTTATTTGATAAAAATCTCGAAATGTTAACTTTTGTGAACCTCTTTTATTTACTTATACGTATTTTTTACATTGATATTTGTAGATATTTTGACGTAATAATAAGACGTCCAAAGGAGCATGTATATTTTAGCCTATGTTGTGCAGTATTTATAACTTATAATAAAACTGTTTGTAGCTACTGTTCACTATTTTTGCTGCGTTTTTATTATTGACACTAGCTGTTTTGGAAAAGCTACTTGTATTTTATCTCGATGTATATCTGTAAATAGGTACATGAATTCTCCGACATATTTAAAACATTGCATAAATGTACTGAACGTTAGTTGTAAGTAAATTATTGTTTAATGTTATTTATCTAAATTAGTAGCAAAATTCAATCCAAATTCGTTCATACAAATACGTATGGAAATTTATAGTGAGTATGATCAGCTCCAAAAATATGTCAATGATTTTGAACGTTGCGCCTTGGACTTACGTTTTAAAATGTACAAGATATTATTAGATTGGACTGTATCCTCTCAAGTAAAAATTGATGTACACTCAACCAATTGGAACCGAGGCCACGAAAAGCTTGTCGAAATGACTAATGAAAAATTACTTACAATCTGATTTATGACGTCACATGGTTCTAGAGTGACCTAGGTTCCAATTGGTTTGACTGTTCGCCTACTTATGAAACAAATAATTTCATATTGTCTTTATGAGCAGAAAAATGGGTAAAAAAATATTTAATTATTTCCTTAAACTATCCCGAATCGAGTAAGTAACAGAATAACGTTTGAAACGTGGCAATGATTAGATTATAAATTAAAATAAATTTGTTACAATATGATCTTTTAACCACGTCACGTTTTCATGTTCAGAGGACAGTATAAAACCAACATGAATTCGGCTGACATTTCCGGATTGACTCTTGCGCTAAAAAATGAATGTATTGGTCAATACCACGTCATATATTATTTAATTACCCAGTTTTCTAACTATTCTACTTATCTCTTACGTCTTTAGTATACTGATTGATTTTTGGGTTCTGTAGCAAGAGTGAACCGGGTACGGTAGATAGTCACGCTGAGCAACTTTTACTATGGAGAAGACTAAAATCGCAAATAGCCTCCTGTTTACTTCTGCTATAGGACCCAAAAATGATACCTGTACGTATATTTCCGGGCAATATAATTCAATAATAGTTAGGTTTGAATCTTGTAACAAGAAATGCCATTTTTTTGAGTCAGCGCATGAACTGTTCTAAACGGTCGCAACTATAAAGACATTTATAATTTTCATTTTAAAAACTTTTATTAATACTTCAACATACCTTGCATCGTTGTATTGTTTTAATTCAACAATTTTATAATATAAGTGCGGTAACTCTGATCCAAGACAACCGTAGTGTTTCCCTACAATAAACCAGTTTTCAAATATTGACCTGCTAACTCCTTACTCATAAGTGTTTCAGTGTTATTCTTATATTACGAATGAATTATCAATCATTGTATTTTTATATAGAAAAGAACTGAGAATTTAAAATTAATGTATGTTATTTGTAAATAAACATTTCTAACTTGTACATTATTTGAGCAATGCATTAATGTGCAGAGCCATTTTTATATTGGAGTTTACATCGTTGTTGGGATATATGTTAAAAAAAACATAATGATTGTACGTCAAATTATACGAATTGAAACCATATTTCGCAATGAAATGAATTGTATTTATCACACAGTGAAGATGAATATTACCAAGTTCGATGATGCTATCGCAAAGGGGGTGTACCTGTACACGTCGAGTCACTTGGCATTGTCCAAGTATATCAATCACATTAACTACATGTTTCGTTTCTGTCTAAAATGTATTGTAGTATTTGAGTTAAGTGAATAATAATATATCTAGAAATGAATATAAAAATAAAAGTTGTTTTATTTGCTTTACCCTCAAAATTAAGATAATTATGTAATCTAGGTTAGGACATACATTGAAAATAGTACATTAAGACACAAGAGCGAAAAACATGAAATTCGAAACGAGTGGCGATGTTTTAAAACACGAACGATAGGGAGTGTTTTAAATCATGTCATGAGTTACGAATTTCGTTTTTGCACGTGTCTCGTACGACGTTTTTTTTAGTACAGATGGCCCTCCGAAGTTTTGGACCTGACGTAAAATAACACACTTCTCGGACTAGAGCCTAAAAAACACACCATCTGTACTAAAAAAGAATATTTATAATCACTAAACGGCAAATTTATTGGTCGACCCCATAAAATACTAAAAATAAAACATTACGTACACAATTGCTGTTTCTTTATTAATTTAATACATTATAATACATGTACAATTGGTTACAATTATCAGATATATTCAATCATATTGCATAACAAAAGAAAAATCACCATAGCGAAAAGTTCCCAATCAAAAATACATAATAAAAAAAGTTGTCGCTTATGATGTGTGAGTATGTGGTTGTTTCAACCATTAAACGTCGACGTCTGATATACAAAAGTAATGTTGAGATAAAGTGACGACGAGTTAAGAAATCAGTATAGAATATAGAGTTGTGTCCAATTTTTAAAGCCCGGTGGTTAAAGGGTTGATAATGATTATGCAAAAGAGTTGAATATCACGTTCACATTCATTGTGTTCTCACAAAGAGGGAAATCAGTATGTCTAGCATATGCTATGCGTGATCTATTTAAAGAATATAAAACAACCATTATGTCCATTATGTAGCCACTCGTGTTCGTGGTTCGACATTTCGATGATGTTTCACTAGAGTGTCAATTCTCCCTCAATGTCATGAATACTATTCATAGTAAAATATTTTGTTTGAAATAAATACACCTGCTCCACACATGCTTGAGCAAAACAATTAGAGTTACAGAAAATAGGAAAATAATTACGTATACAAAACGTAATCTAATATTACAATAAATAAACCAATTTGCTAGGTATTCTAATATTTCAAGTCGAAACAAATAACCAATTTTAATTAAAAAATACCTCACAATACAGATGTGTCAAAAATAATAGTGATTGCAACAATTGTTAAAAAAAATCTGGTCTAGCACTTTTGGTTGGACTATATTCATTGGTTATAAAGCGGAAAAGTGCTAGACCACATTTTTAGTTGACTGTACATGCAGTATCAAATTATGGTAAAGAAAAAAATCCAAAAAGAGAACACAATTTTTGTGTGTGGATGGTCAGGCTACCCAATACAAAAATATTTCTTTGTATCGCGAATACTGTTATTCAGAATACGATACTATACCTACTGTCCAGCAACCGCTGTCAGTAAAGAAAGGCGGCAAATTCAATTAACTATAGGAAGACAACTTTACTCTTCGCGTCTACATTTTTTGAATTTTTCGCCTTCTACTGACAGCGGTTGATAGACAGAGTATAAATATGCCTTAATAGGACCACTACTGTCATTGTTACACTCCATGTACGATTACCTAAATCTAAAGTTCTGTAGGTATAGGGTGGCATTTTTAAGATTGGTTATTATTTTTGCAGTTATATGCAAAATCGATCCCATTAAGTAATATATACGGTTTTCTTCACAATTATAATTCATAGGTAAAACTATACAGGACGCAACAAAAATACTGGTGATCCTTTTATGGGCACGTTCAGTATCGTATTCACACTGGCAAAAAAAAATCGTTATTATGGAGTGTTGGCCTATTTGTACATTTTTTATTTTGAAATAAAAATGTTTTATTCCACTTTTTCCTAATCAGAACACGATACTGAATAGCCTTTAACTATGTTTGTTACATCTGTATAGCTAAGAATAATCATATCTCATGAGATCATTCAATTATTTACCGCTTGATATGATACATGCATGCATATCTCAAACGCCAGGAAACTATAGTTGATCGCTAAGGTCAATTTTATTATGTCGAGTGAAGGTTCATTTAAGACAGAGTTGTCTCGTACCTATGGATAACTGTGATGATCAAGAGGTTAAAATAGGTACGAGACAACTCTTAAGGTCTCTGCCCACTAGACCGTACCATACCATGACCGTAGCATGAACGTATCCGACAAAAAAACTTCTTTATATTGAAAAGTATGAGACTGTTGGCCGGCGCCAGAACGTGCTAGTGGGCAACAACTGGGCAAAGTGTCATACGTTATTTTTGTCTGATACGTTCATGCTACGGTCATGGTATGCTGCGGCCTAGTGGGCAGAGACCTTTAACAGTCTTAAATGAACCTTCACTCGACATGTTAAAATTGACCCCATTTACTATATATTCTTATATATTTATTATATCTATTTTACTAAAATAGAGGATAAAATAGCAAATACAGTAGCATTAAACTGCGCGTGGCTACATTATTAGGGCGCATTTATCCGTAACTTTTCTTGGTGGTCATATCAGTGAGTTTAGTTGACTGTACACTGTATAGTTAGTTCAGAATATGACTCAGTCTCGAGCACAGTTGTGGATAAAGCTCATTTTGTTAACTCCAGAGCCTTAAAGATTTAGCTTCGGAGAATTGGCAATTTTTTTATTTTATCCATATTGATGCAAGAAACAGTACCTGTAGCCATTGAGCCGTTAGGCTTCAAGTGTTTAATGCTCAAGCCGAAATGAACGGTTTTCATAACACTGGTTATTAGCCTCAAAATCGATGTTATTTTTTGAGTAGGTCACTGATTTAAACACAGTATAATCAATATAATCACAGTCCAACAAACTCACCCAAAAATAACAATATTGCCGTTGCCTGTAAGCGTTTGGGACTCAGATAAGCCCCTTAGAACGTTTTTTGGAAAATTGATCAAGTTTCAGTAGTAGTATAAGTAGTAGCGTATATTGAAATAATTATAAACTTGAACTGATTTCCAATAAAAAATCATAGGTAGCATATTGTAACCTCACTGGTAATGGCAATGGCAATACAGTTATTCTTAGGCGTCTATTTATATGTATAAATGCGCTAAAAAAATATAAATTTATTTATTTAGCGTACCTAATCTACTTGAGTTCGAACAAAATGTATTCGTAATCCTGAGTTCAGCAAAGCATAGTTAAAGGGATAACCGATTTCCACAATGTAGACTATACATATTTTGCTAGATATATTTTGTGAGAGAGGTTTTTGATATAAGCCTTCATCTAATTCGTACGCAAGAAGGAAGAGGGTGAATCAACTTTTTTCTGTCTGGTACTATCATGGTTACCGTCGCCTGAGATGCATTTTTCGGGTGTTAATAAGCCCTTTCCTTAATAGGCCGCCCACAGACATGCAGTACAAACATGTTTGCATAATTTAAGTAGCATAATCTTGCATAAAACCAGCGTGACTCAGGCGACCGTAACCATGGCAATACAAGCCAGAAAAAAGTTGATTCACCCAAGAAAAATTACGATTCCCTATATTGTATGGTGCCTAAATTAAATACACCCTAAGGTTAGGTAGGTTGTTTGTGTTAACATTGTTCTGTATGTTGCTCCTTTGAATAATTATGCGAAATAACTGTTAGGTGAAAATAGAAAGTAAAGCATACTGCAGAAGTATTACCTCTTTTTTATTTGCTCCGGTTTATTGGTACTTAACAAAAGTGTTAAGTAATAAAACTGATATTGAATCAATTTAATTATCTACGATTGGTTTATTAGTCTCCATAACTAATTATCCGGATAAGAGTGGTTTTAAATTAAAATGTTAACTACTGAAGAATTGATGAGGGTGAAACTTTGACGGTATTAAGTACTTATACTTGGGGAAACTATGTTTGTTGCATTTTACAAAATTTGGGAAATTACGTGTGATCCCTATCACACTAATTTAGCATATCAATCGGCAATCGTGTCAATTTATGGCTGTAACTGACAAACTCTTTATTATGATTTTTATTAACACGAAATAAAATAGTAATACTTATCTAATTATTATTGCAATTTAAAAAGTTTTTAGTTACAGTCAAAATTGTCAAGCAAGGCTGATAAATGAGCGCCTTTAATTTAGCCTATTTGGATGCAATTATGTAACATTGATTTCGTAATTTCCGCTCTCAGATATAACGTATAAACAATATTTTCATTCAGAGTTGGGAACTTTATGTTGCTTCCTATAAGTGAAGCCTAGTCAAACTAAATAACTTACTAATAAATAATTTTTATTGAGTTCATGATTGAAAATTAGCTAAAGTGGGAATAATTTAGCTAAAGGATTAATGATAGGTGTTGATTAGCTGTCGTATTGGTAAGGGTGCTGAGATATCTATCTACATCTAGTCGCTTTGGTATGTGCACGGGTGCTAGCCGAAGTCGTGTCGCTGCAGCGCCACCGACACCTTGTAGAGGCTCTCCATCATGAAGGACAGGTTCTGCGAGAGCTCGCCCACGGGCCGCGTGATCGCTACCATGTCTGTAGATACACAACCGCTGTTATTGTCATTGAATGGTAATCACAAGTAAACGAATACTTTTAGATTAAGGGCTGGAACAGTTGCACAGACCATTACACCGCGGATAACTAAACCACTAATTGGAGTTCGAGGCCAACGAATCTACGAAAATATTGCCACATCAATGAAATGTTCATACAATAGTAAATCTTTATTTTCTAAAAACAGCCGTTGAGATATCTTATTTATTGGTAATTTTAATTCTTTAATTTATAGAAACAATATTATTTACTTATTTTCACGTAAATATAAGATATTTTAATAAAAACGGAATTATCCGCAATTATTAGTAACAAAGTTGGTATTGCGCTGGTATCACCTCAGGTGTTAATAACATTTGGTACAGCAATTTAACTACACATAAATTAAAACCCTATTTCTGCATACGTTTAGAAAATTGCAGAATAATACATTGTAGCGTGCTTTATGTTCACATTTCGTATTCGTAAAATTCCTTTGACCTACAAATTTCTTTGGCAGTGCTATAGTTCTCCATTTAAATTATCATAGAGATCTAACGTTTTGTTTGTGTTCACCAGTAATTTTAAGTTCTTTACAAGAAAATGTTGTCATATCAATGTTAGTTAAGAGAAAAGAAAAGTTTTAGGTATTTACGTGTTTTGAAGAAAATCCTAGTTGTGACAGCCATATTAAACAGAAAGGCGTAAAAACATTACAGAGGTATATAATGTTTTTATTAGGAATTATTTTAAATAAATAAATTAAATAACAAAAAGGTTGTGGAAACCTGAAAACTTTATTTGACAATGACATACGAGACTTTGACAGATTTGACAATAACGCATCTGTCGTAGTTTCGTTGGCCTCGAACTCCAATTACTGGTATATGATCTTTCCTATATAGTAAAGTTAAGCAAAATTCAACAGATGGCTTGGTTTCGTGACTGGCCCTAA
>JALPQI010023862.1:0-14739 GCA_025490895.1 Thaumatotibia leucotreta | reverse complement strand
TAGTTTGCTGAGAAACCTCATTTCGATTCGTCTGGAAAATTGTTCCTCTATGACGTCTTATGTCACGCAAGTCATAGAAACTAGTCAAAAGTTGAATGGTACGGGCTTTAAGATTAATGACGAATGGGTCGGATCACTACTTTTAGCTGGATTATCCGACAAATATTCGCCAATGATAATGGCGATCGAGCATTCAGGTATATCCATATCTGCTGATGCGATAAAAACCAAATTGATGGATTTGGAAGAGGACAGTGGCGACGTAAGTGGAGCATTTGCGATTTATCGGAAAAAGAAGTTTGGTCACAACACTAGTGGGACCAAAGACAATTTTGCTCATACGTCAAAGTCAAACTCAAATTTTTCAAAACAAAAGATGATCTGTCACAAATGCAAAATGCCGGGTCATATTCGTAAATATTGTCAATTGAGTGAAAACAATATGAGTTCAACTGATAGTAAGTTGCGAGAACAAAAAGAAAAAATTGCGTTCAGTGCAGTGTTCATGAGTTCCGATTTTGGGAAGGACGATTGGTATGTCGATTCGGGCTCAAGCTTTCATCTCACTCCAAACGAGAACTGGATGAAAAACATATCAAGCGAGCTTACTACGACCGAGATTGTAGTTGCGAATAAAGAAAAGGTGCCCGTGAAATGCTGTGGCGATGTGATGATTACGACATTCACAATGAAGTGTGAATATGAAGTCGTGGTTGGAAATGTTTTGTGTGTCCCAAGTTTGACAACAAACCTGTTATCTGTCAGCGAGTTAATTAAAAACGGAAACACAGTGAAGTTTACGAAAGTCGGTTGTTATATTTACAATAAAAATGGAGAGCTTGTTGCGACAGCGTGTTTAATAAATGGTGTATACAAGTTGAACGTCAAGGATGTTTTGGGAGCTGCTGCAATGGTGTCAGGAGAGACATGGCATCGTCGTCTCGGACATTGCAACAGCAACTATTTGAACAAACTGCAGGACGCCGTGGAAGGGCTCACACTTGACAGTAAGATAGATATTTCTAAGTCCTCATGTAAAGTGTGTTGTGAAGGAAAATTGACACGTTTGCCCTTTCCACAGAGTAACACCAGATCTACAGAGCTGCTCCAAATTATACACACCGATGTCTGTGGCCCGTTTCAAAATGTTTCTCTTGGAGGTTCCAGATATTACATTGTCTTTGTCGATGACTATAGTCGCATGGTGTATGTTTATTTTATAAAGAATAAAAGTGAAGCGTTTGATTGTTTTAAAAAATACAAAGCTTTGACAGAAAACCAGCTGAATAAGAAAATTAAAATTCTAAGAAGTGATCAAGGTAAGGAGTTCTGCAATAATGATTTTGATAACTTTTTAAGTAAAGAAGGAATTATACATCAGAAGACAAATGCATATACACCAGAACAAAATTCGGTGGCTGAAAGAACCCATAGAAGTCTTGTAGAGAAAGCTAGATGTCTGTTATTTGATGCAAAACTGGAGGACAAGTTTTGGGCAGAAGCGACTAATACTGCAGCATATTTACTTAACAGAACTGTAGTATCAGCTCTGAATGGTAAGACACCTTATGAGGTTTGGACAGGCAGAAAGCCAGATCTAAGCCATCTCAGGATTTTTGGAAGTATTGTAATGATGCATATACCCAAGGAGAAGCGGCTCAAATGGCACAAGAAAGCCGAACAAGGGATATTTGTGGGATATCCAGACGAAATAAAAGGCTATAGAATATTTCTTCCCAGAACCAATGACATCACAACCAGTCGAGATGTGGTGGTGATGGAGAACCCTTTGTCAGAAATTACCACAGGTGAAATTGAAGAAAAACCCATCTCGGAGAAGGTAAAAGAGAGGATGTCATTGGATTCAGCAGGGGATGTTTCGAATATTTCAGGGATTTCAGGTAGTGATTATTATGATGTTGATGACACATATCAACCGGAGGAAGAGGATTCTTCAGACTCAGCTTGCAGTATCAATAGTCTTGTGGAGGTTCACCCTGAGGTGAGGCGTTCCGAGAGGCAAAGGCGCGCACCAGAGAGGTATGGTTTTTCAAATACTTGTATAGGTACAGAAACTGGTGCTGATATCTGTGATCTTACACTTGAAGAAGCGCTGGAAGGTCCAGAGAAAGCTCAGTGGTTGGAGGCCGTACATGATGAACTGCAATCCTTTGATGACAATGAAGCCTGGGAACTCGCCGATGCACCCAAGGACAGCACTATTGTGAAATGCAAGAGGGTATTACGTAAAAAGTATGAAAGTGACAATTCAGTGAGGTATCGTGCCAGACTTGTAGCCAAAGGTTTCACTCAGAAAGCCGGTGTTGACTACACAGAAACTTATTCACCCGTTGTCCGGCATACAACTTTACGGCTATTATTCTCTTTAGCGGTACAGTTAGGATTAGATGTTACTCACTTAGACGTAAAAACAGCTTTTTTAAATGGTGAGTTAGAGGAAACTATATATATGCAAATTCCTGATGGTTTTGATTGCCCTGAGAGTTCTAAAAAGGTTTTGAGACTTAAAAAGGCTATATTTATGGTCTAAAGCAGGCTTCTAGAGCCTGGAATAAGAAAGTAGACACTTGCTTGGTTGAGAATGGTTATGCGAAATCCAAGATAGAACCTTGCCTATATACAAAACTTAATGGTGATCGCAAAACCATTGTCACAGTCTATGTTGATGACTTTTTTATTTTTTCAAATGATGACTATGAATGTAAACAAGTCAAAGACATGTTGTCAAGCCATTTTCAAATTAAAGACTTAGGACAGGTGAAACAATGTCTAGGAATGAATGTTACATTTAATAAACTGGAAGGTTCAATCACTTTGAGCCAAGAAAAGTACATTGATAATTTGTTGGAAAAGTTTCATATGACTGATTGCAAAACTTTTGATACTCCAATGGAGAATAAGTTGCATGTTGATTCAAGTCAAAATTTAAATAACGAAGTACCATATCAGCAACTTATAGGTAGCTTAATGTACTTATCAGTTTTGACCAGACCTGACATAACTTATTCTGTAAGTTATTTAAGTCAATTTAACAATTGCCACACCAATGAGCATTGGTCTTATGCTAAACGGAGCTTAAAATACTTAAAGAAAACTAAGAAACTTGGTATTAAGTATTCTAAGAATGGAAATTCGGAAATTAAAGGTTTTGTAGATGCGGACTGGGCTAGTGACACTCGTGATAGGCGGTCATACACTGGGTTTTGTTTTTTAATGTCTAACGGTGTTATATCATGGGAATGTAAGAAGCAAAAGACAGTAGCTTTATCAACTTGCCAGGCTGAGTATATGGGTATTTCGGAAGCTTGTAAAGAAGCAGTGTACTTAAGGAACTTGCAATTCGAAATTACCAATAAAATGTATACTTTGAACCTGTTTAATGACAATCAGAGTGCACTTAAGCTGTCGTCAAATCCCGTGTTTCATAAAAGGTCGAAGCATATCGACATTCGCTACCACTATATTAGAGAGTGTGTTTCGGACAATTTAGTTAAGTTACATTATTTGCCCACAGCTGACATGCCTGCTGATTTGCTCACAAAAGGTTTATATTGTGTTTTTATAACTGAATAATAGTCAGTAGCAACCTCTGTTTAGATTCTTAAAGATACTCTTTGGTTGTTAGACTGTTTTTATTGGTATCCTCTATGTCACAATTGTCTATGTAAATAATTTCAAATTTGAATATATTGCTTTTGCCATTCTGCAACCGACACGACAACATCTTTTCTTTATAATTTTAAAACAGTCAAACTATAGGAAGTCTTTTGAATAAAGAGTTCGCATTTACTATAATTTAGTTCTAAACCAATATTTTCAAAATTAGTTTTGATAAGAGACAAATCGGACAGTACGGTATCCACGTCACCTCCTAGGGTCCCATCGTCTAGATACCAGACATTAAATTTTGATTTAATTTTTTGTATGATGTGATTTATGGCTAAACTGAAAATTGCTGGCCCAAGGGGGTCACCTTGCTGACATCCCACCTCAGATGATAATTGGTGGGTCTTGTATAGTAATTTAGATGGATCTGCATAGCAGAGATAAAGGTAGTTATAGAGTTCGGGAATTTGTTCCTTTACTTCTGCCAGCAAAGTGTCCCTATTTACCGAATTAAAGGCGTTTTTTACATCAATTTTGACTACAATTTCACAATCATCGTGTGAAAGATAGGTGCGTAAAGCATGGACGGCTGCTTCGCACCCACCTTTCGTGCCAAAACCTAACTGAACTGGTTCGAAAGTAGACTGTAATTTTGACTTAATGTGCTTTTGCAAGTTGAGTAGTAGGGAGAATGGATAAAAAAATCTAGTTTCATAAAATGCTGCTCAGGAATCAATTGTTAGCAGAAATAGAAACAAAATATAGTATGTTCATTAATTTATTAATCTAGCACCCAAAAAGAAATTTATTTTGATTCTGTTGCTGCGAATCATCGATTCCTAGACAGCATTTTATGAATAGGTAATACAATAGGAAAATTTCGATCTACATTATTATGATAATAATTTATACTCTACTCCATTTGCTGTAATCAACTAAAATAGTCAGTAGTGATCCTGCCTGCGAAGCTACGGAAATTGTTTTATGAAATAATAAGGATTATTTGTTTCTGATTTTGATTTATCTTATTTTCTTTTCCTCCAGATTTGTTGTAATAGTGGATACATTGATGATGAAAATGCCTCATCATAGATCTAATCCAGTGATTGTAAAATTGTTTCATGTGGATCTACTTAATAGTTCTAGTTACGAAGATTAATCCCACCCCAAAGCTTGTGTTAGCTTTGGGGATGGATTAATCTTCGTAAATTGTCTTTAATTTTTTTATTACCACTGACGATAATTTCAAAGTCGTAAGCCGTGTTCATCATAATGGCGCATTCCGAGCATTTTACACATGGAACACAAATACACATACTACAAATAGATACCGAATATATTATGTCATACAAATTGATCTGTATATTTATAAATTGTACATTTTTGAGAATAAAAATTGATCTTAAACATCACGCGTCGATGCCGCGCGTAACCTTGTCGGAAATAATTCAAAAAAAGGTAGATCTTAGTCATTATGTAATCTATTACCCGGCCACCTGACAATGTAGTTAAGCCCACTTGGTTACACCCAGAGGCTAGATGCCGTAAAAATGAGATTAAGTCGTCCAGCGGCAGTGCTTGACATTTTCATAGTTGTCCGAGGAGTCGATGTGAGATTAGAAATACCATTACAATTCCACTCTGGTTAGTCACCTTCAACTTTGTAAAATGTCCTGACTGTAAGCAAATAAATATTAAATAAAACGGTTATAAATAACAAAGGGTAGACAATGACTACAAGGTAAAAATATTTTTAATGTGATTTGAAGAGGCATTGAAGACGTAATGAAATTGATTTGACTAACTGATAAAGTGATAAATATGAAATATTCAAAGGCTCCATTAAAATATTATTTTGTTGAGAAATAAAAAAAGGAGATAAGAGTAAAAATAGTATAAAATAGATTTCGCTTATTTTTCATCAAAATGGAATTTATTTTGGTATTTTCTTAAAGCTTCGAGAATATTTTCAATCTCATAATAAAATGTTTTTAACATTTCGACGAAACTCAAATGAATGTTGGATGAAACTAGACATAATGTATTGTGATACATTACGGAAAATACCGTGTAAGCCGTGTGGTGACGGCAGAAAGGAAAGAATACATTTGTCACCACCCCAACTCCTCCTGCGGGTGTCGTAGGAGACGACTAAGGGATTGAAGTGTCACTGACCATATTTGATTAAAGATTGATGATGGGCAGCAGCGTCATCATAGTGGACACATTACTGCGATCGCCCATCCGCTTGCCCAGCGTGGCGATTATGGGCATTTACCTCCTAATGCGTCTATACGCATAGTTAATAGGAGAGGCCTACGTCCAGCAGTGGACTATCATAGGCTGATGATGATGACGGAAAATACAAAATTTCTAAATTTTTTTGGTAACTTAAGCCTTATTTTAGATATTTTGTTTTAAATAGCGCATTTTTTGACGTTACGGTTTCAGATTCCGCTATCGATGGGATATCCCCATTCTCATAATATATGCGACACAAGATAAACTATTTGGCTATAATTCAAGGGGAAAGAATCCAGAAGTCCTGTTGCAAACTTTTGCGAACTAATCCAATTAGGAGAGGGCACTGCAGACCTGATGCTCATAGGGCTGTCACAAATAGTTGTCTGAGAAGTTGCGTTTGACGGCATCTTCTACGAACCGGTACATCCACTAGTTTGTTTTTTAGCTTATGATTTTTGAAAACATTTTATTATTACTCCGATAAAATTAAAGCCGTCATTTACAAGTACATAGATATCATATTCACGCCATGGAATCTTCTGAACAAAGATATACATATACCTACTTTGTCCTTACAAATATGAGTTTTATGAATCGAAAACAAAAACTACTTAAGAATAATACTTACTATATACTAAATCTTAAAAAATAAAGAAGTGAAACTAATCAAAAATACCTATAAATTTAAATAAAATAAAACCTAGAAAAAAAACCCTTAAAAGAGCTATCGATCTTAACCGCCCCGATTGGATCTCGAAGCAAAGGTGTCCATCACGCTCGCATCGTTACTGCGCTGAATGGCGATAGACAGTCTCTGCTCCAGGAACGAACCGGAGCGGGATCAAGGCCGTTCCTGCAGGCGTCGTCCCAGTTCCCTAAGAAAGTAGCCCCTTACGAATGAACATGATGTCCAATAGTTTAATTTTATAGTGTCACTGCAGCCCTAGCCAAGATGGCATTTTGCAATCGTATACGATAAGCGATAAGTAATAAATGCATGAGAATTACGGATTCATTTCTATACATTATTATGGCCATGTGACTTATCGCTTATCCTATACGATTGAGTATTAAAACATTTACAAACCGGTTGTTGTTCCCCGTTGTGACTCCAGTCTATTTTGCAATTTTATTAGTATTAATTAATCATTGTATCGAGGATGCTGACAACTTTTCGGTATTGAGTTACGTCAACTAGATATTTATGAAATATGTAAGATAATATACATTGCTGTACATTAAATTAAACAACTGACGCGTAAGACTGAATCTGAACTCTATCGTAGTGGCAACCCTGCGGATCTCTCCTATCTTCCCGGCGTGGTTCCGATTGCTTTCTACCTATTAATTATGATTTCTAAAGATTGACTATGAACTCATAAGTTTACGTAACACATCGCACCATTTTAAAGATGTCGATATTACAACAGGTTTTCGGTCCTTACATAATGACCATTTAAATACATAATACCTATAATTCAATTTAATTTTATTTTCTTCCATTGTCGAATTTATGACGTTAACCACTGAATATAATTAGTATAATTACTTAGAACAACACATATGTACCTACCGACGTAATTCTTTACAATTGTATGCTTCATTGCTTACACAATATTCTTAAAATATTTTAATTCTCAAATTTCGTATGTTATGCAGAAGAAAAGTAGACCTACGTACTGTAATTAAGATAAATTGGCTATTGTATGAATATAGGGAAAATCATTACTAAAAAATATCATTACCATGGATGGGTGGGAAAAGGCATAGAAAATGTATTTTACGTTTAGGGTGTTCAGTTAATACGACGACGAGCTCGTACAAGAATAATATAGCCAGAACTTTAAAATCTAGGACATAGTTGGTGAAATATAAATGACAAATAAATCATTAGCCCTGTACCTGCTAGCTCTTGAATAAGGACCGTTACGATTTTTTTGTAACTACATCTTTATGAAATATTTTATATGATGATTTGAATATATACCTATATATACAATATCCACTGTAAATCGTTGTCCATGCTATTGTAATAAATAGTAAACACCGGGAAAAGCAGTCGTATCGTGTTTCCAAGTGCTTATAAATTCTGTTGAAAAAGAGTCTACCTACAGTTTGCTTAATCTATGTACGCGCCTCATTGATTCTGTTTTCCAGTCCGTACTTATCTTTCTGTCAATTTTTCTTTCAAAATGTCAATTCCAATCATCGCCCCTTGTAATAATATTGGTTTGACCCGGAAAGTCGATTAAGTGAAAGCCTTATTTTCCTTAAAAAAGATTTTCTGCAAAATATATTCTAATAAATAATCCGAACTCGTCTCCACCAGCATCAAAAGAATCGAAACGTTTTCCGCAAACAATTGGGCCCGTTATCTCTGTCTAATCGATTGTCAATAACAACAAAGCCGTAGATGAATCCACGAGCTCTGGTAAGCCCGCGTTAATTAGATTAGTTCGCAAGTTGCCGATACCTGACCGAGATGTTCAGTTCTGAACTTTGTCAAACTGCCGTCCTATCACCATAACTTTGGTACATGCTGTAGCCATGCAAAAACAATTTACGTAGAAATGATTGGTCTATTCATTGTAGAAGTACCTTCAGCCAATATAGGTTGCCATTTTTGGACATCTTTACACAACTCGACCATATCCCACCGTAAGCTCAATCCAGGCTTGTGATGTGGGTACCAGGCGACGATGTATAGGTACTATAATAAATAGATACATATTATATATACTTAAAGACATAGACAGCCATGACTAAGGAACAAATAATGTGATAAATAAATACACAAATAATGCCTCGGGATTCGAACCCGGAACCTCCAGCTTCGTAGGCAAGGTCACTCACTACCAACTAGGCTAACGGAGGCTGACGGCTGAGGTAGTGAAGCCGAAAAGTGGTAGATGATATTTTTGGTTGACTGTATCTAAGTATCGATCCTAAACCCCACCCTTCCATTTGATTGAGGAGACGTTGTGGGTATGGACACATTGTACATATATTTTAAGTCACATTGAGCAGATTGTACAGTGGTACGAACCTCAAACTCGCCTTAAAACGGGAAAACGCAAACTAAAGGGTCAACCTAACTAAAATGCCAAAACAAGGCACTCACTTTCATTACCACCTTTAACATAATTTTCACCGCCGAAAATATAATTTTCCGTGGCTTACCTAATTGAATGATGTACAAAAGTTCTCACGTACAAAGTTGAGCGGTTGTTAGCAGTTACAGTTCCATACTGGCCGGTACCGACCGAACTTACCTCCCTAGGGACACAAAAACAAAAGCTGTATTTGTGTTACAAAGATTAAACTCCATGTCTTTTTGGTACGTATCGCAAATAATTTACGTTAATGAAAGCCAAGGTTTAATTAATTGAGGTGAGCGCAAAGGGAAGAACAGGTAAACAAGAGGATTCTAATATTCTATTCGATTAGGTACAGTCGGCAATACCCGCGGGTGCACTCGAGATTCTTACAAAGGATTTAAAACAAAGTTATTACGGAGTTGCTTTATTTATTGCTCATAACATTATCAGTATTTTATTACACTCGGTGAACACACAGCATTAATCGTGGCTTACTTGACAAAATAAGGGTTACTTAACAATTGAAATATCATCATCACATCATCAGCCTATGATAGTCCACTGCTGGACGTAGGCCTCTCCTATTAACTATGCGTATAGACGCATTAGGAGGTGAATGTCCACGCTGGGCAAGCGAATTGGCAATCGCAGTAATGTGTCCACTATGATGACGCTGCTGCCCATCATCAACATTTAATCAAATAATGGTCTGTGACACTTCAATCCCTTAGTCGACTCTTACGACACTCGCAGGCTCCTCTTGCGTGCGGTTGGGGTGGTGACAAATGTATTCTTACCGCCTGACGGCGTTATTACTTATTGTACTCAGTCGTGTGGTGACCCACACGACTGAGTTGAAATATGTATGAAGAATTATCTACATATTGTGTGTAACGAAACTCTAATTACATATTTATTCAATCGACAGAAATTGAGAATCCATTTGCATAATAGAGTTGGGTACGTCGCCGCTAACCTAAATCTATTATGTAATTTCAGACAAGAGGCCTGCGAAAGTAAGTATTTGAAAAGTTTGTGCTTGTTGTCTGCTCGGAGTGGAGGTGTCAAGCGACCGACACAGACAAGTCCCAAGTTTGCCTGCCCGTGCCCTCACGGCGCGGAATTTTAAGCAGGTGCCAGCTGAACGAGTTTATTCCGACCCACTCAAATATTTAACAAATAACTCGCAAAGATTTCTTATTACAAAGTTTATAATCACAATTTACTTGCAATCTCTTTCTTATCTCTATAGTATATTGTCTGGATTAGGTGGGCCGGAGCTCAGCTGCTAAATATGCTGGGAATATGCATTGCGATGAACATTTCACGATGATTGCGGTCTGAGATAATCGTGTTATTAATATTCGAGGGTTTTAAATATTGAATTGTCGCTTGTCTGGGATGTCTCAATGCAATTTTCTATTCGGAAGTCTTGGATTCAGACTCTGGCTCATATCAATTAACATAAAACTTAAAGATAGGTACGAGGAGTCATTCGGTAAATATTTACGAATTTTAATAATCGGTTATAGATAACGTCTTAAGGCAACCGGATCTCAATACCCCGGACCTGATAAAACTGGCTTGCAAGGTCAGAAGTCAGTGGGTTTTGTCAAAGCTATTGCCTAATTTTAGGGATCAGATAAAGTTTAGTTTTTCAAGCGGCTGGTAAGGCAGCTCCTCAGCGAGCAAAGGCAAAAGAAAAGATATACGTAATGTTAATTTATAATAATATTAATATAATGTACATTCATATTTTTTTTTGAAATTTGGTTTAACATCTATGTAGGTCTTTGTTTCCGTTCATATTTAAACCAAGGTTGATATATGCATTATACAGCATATACTGGATTCGTATAAAAAGAACCAGTGTAATGAGGAGCAAATATATCAAATTCGTAATCAAACAAGATCAACGCGTAAAGTAATTTTTGCCCGTCTGGCAAAAGGTCCAGTCCGGTTACGTTTGTTTTTGTTTTGCCTACAGAGAAGTTAATTTGCGAATGAGGCAGGTACAGGCCTCAATTTACGGGAAAATGAATGCAAAAAGGGTTGTTTGTTTGTCGCAGGACGCGAGCCAAACAGCGGCGTTAAATAACGCGGTATCTGTAGGGAAATGCGTCGAGATAGCATCGAAGCGCGTTGCCAAATTACACTCTAGCTGCGTTTTACAATAACCGCGAGAGGGCGGAGCGGCGGCGGTCGCGGCGTGTCGCGCTTGTAATGGCGGGAATTCATCTGTAATCACCTTTAAATTAATTCTGTTAATCATCTTTGTACGCTTTATTGACCGAAATCGTTCAAAATACATCTTACCGTGGCTTCGCTGTGGCGTGTATGGGTTGGCCATTAAATTGTTGGGAATTTCTCCAACTTCTTTTCAATGTAGGTACGCTTTAGAGTAAAAATGGAAAATATTATGATTCTCTTCCCGCACTTACTCTCGTTCATCGAATTTACGAGCAAATACAAGACTGGCCCGGCCTATTTCGAATATGAAAACAGTACATTCGGGACATCTTGCCATGTCAGCAAATATATTTAATAAGATTCTCAAAACAGAAACAACACAGCATATTAGTCAGTTATTCGGTCAAAGATTTTTTTTTATATTCTTAAATGTTTTGCACCTGTATATGTGTTTGCATGTTATTCTACATGTAAGTTTAATATAATTAGTATTAAATCTGTATTACTGTATCCTCACAGGGTTCATGTTGGTACTATTCTTAGTTTATAAGATCATATTATACATGTACACATGAAATGCTATACAAAGATTTATGTGAATGATTTGAATGGTCTAAATCGTAGTGTCCAAGTCATACATGACTAAAAATGTTTACGAGTATAATACGATCTAAATGAGTTTTGTGAGAACTCATTCTTGACAAATGATAAGCTCCAAAACTTAGTATATTACTTATACGAGTATAATGTTAATATACTAAGTTTCGAAGCGTGTTTAAAGGTATTATATAAATATATATCATGTTTTAACGTAGCTCCTAAACTTGTTATTTATTGAATAACTGGAATTGGTATGTATTATCTGAGCTCTCTGTATAATATATATAGTTTATTTCAGTTACCTAATGAAATCCACACTTCTCTTAATAATATCAGTCATTAAGTAAACGGTATGTATTTAGATTTTTTTGGACTAGAGATTCATTTAAGAATTTTAATTGTAGCTAATTAAGGGTCGGATAGATGTGGGAAATTTCTGAGATTCTGTCAAATTTCCCCATTTCGCACACACGCGCACTTCACGCACACTACCTCATTTTACCGAGCGGGGTCATTGACCCTTGGTGATTTTTTTAATGAAAGCGGCCGAGTTTGTAATTTATTACTACCTCTTTTGAATAATTACACTTGTCAAAGTACTAGATGGTAAAAAAGATAGAGAGGGATAGATTTTATAAGACTATCCTTGTCTTTTCGAGTCGTCTCAATGCAATGCAAAAGACAGATTTAATATATCGGGCTTGTAACCAATGCGTAGTACATTGTGCATCAAGGGAGGTAAGTACGGAATTACTAACAAGAGTGTTAGAAGCCCGACGCCATTAGGCGGAGGGCTTTTATGACTCGAGTTAGTATTCCGCTTACCGACCGTGATGCATACAATGTTTTTCATCACACTGGCCAACCAAAAAATAAGTTTTAAGACATAATATCTATTTTTAGCATCAAATAAACATTTTTCATTTCATTTCATTTCATAATATTATTAAATGACGTACTGACATTTCTATTACTCCCTAGGGAATTTCACTTTTCTATGACTCCCGCTACGCGCGCAAGAAATGGCGCGCTTAGACAGCAAGTGTGATGAAAAATATTTTTATAGGTATATAATAGTTCTCGCACTAGTGCGGCAAAAATCTGTACTGAAAATTGATTTTCAAAACAGATCAATCAATTTGTTACAGTCCACATCAGATATATCTGAGCGACCACGGCACTCAAAAATATCTGAGCATGCCAATAGAGGCCTGCTCAGATATTTATGAGTACCCTGGCCGCTCTGCTATATCAGATGGCGACTGTACAGCATCGTATTCTGATTAGGAAATAGTAAGAGAAAAAAATCCGCGCAAGAACAAAATTGACTTGGTTCGAGAGTATGCCTGTTTGACCAACTGGTAAGGAAAGCCCACGTCTTGTTGTCCACTATAATTAAAAAAAAAAAACTATTTTTTCTGATCGGAACACGATATTGTTAAATATAGGCCCTAAGTATTCACTACCACCAGCTTTTCGTAGACATTCAACTTTCCCACTGCTGTGTGCGTCAAACGCACAAGAGTCCACCAACGATTGCACATGCACAGTGCCAACGACGCACATTTGCGAGTCCATACTAATTTGACATTTACAGAATTCGCTTCGGTGTAATGTTTGGTGAAGTAGTTTCCGTGAAAAGCCAAATGAATGGAATTATGAATTACATCTGTATAATTATTATGTGACTTACCAGCAGTTATCAGGTTTTATGGAGCTTATTATACTAAATTAAATTGCATTCATTATAAAAATAAAAATGCACATAGGTAAAACATGAAGACTTTTATTATTTATTATACACAATTACAACTGTAAATTGAAGAATTACAGTTAAAAGAAAAAAATAGATCCTAAAAAAATGATTACATTCACTAATTTAAATATTTGATGTCATAATATAGGTACTAAATAAACAATATCGAAGTTTACCAACGCCAGAGGTGGGATTTGGAGCCTCGTCCTTAGTTTTGCGGCTATTGCCTATACCACTCGGCCACTCCAGTGGTTTAAGCATCAGCCACGAAAGCTGAGGACGTTGGGTTCAAATTAGACCTCTGGCGTTGGTAAGCTTCGATATTTTTTCTGTGGTATATGGGATATTTAACTTTATATAGGTACATCGTAGTGTTACTATAGGTGAAAAACTTAATAAAGTCACCTGTTGTATGTGTGAGTGACGTGTTCGAATAGGCATTTGTTTTGTTTGTGTTACTAATTTCAAATATGTGTTCTCTATTCGAATACGTCACTCACACGTACAACAGGTGACTTTCTTAAGTTTTTCACCTATACCTACTTAAAAAAATTACTTAAAAAATAACATTTCGTTGAGATATTGCAGTCTGTTTTTTTTTTGGCGGCATCGGCCATACAATATGCTGCTACTCTTTCTCACCACTCACAAACTGTGTTTTGAGTTGCCAAATATAATTTAGGAGTAAGGCCAGCCATTTTAAATTTAGAAGTAAGCACTTCCTAATGAGAAAATCATGATCCTATAGATATCATAGAGCTTGTGCATAAATCATGCGAGGTCCTATAGGAGGGGAGGGGTCCAAGAAAACATCACGAAAGATCTCGTTAGGGGAGGGGGGGTACAAGGAGACCTCTCGTGTATTTTTCGACGATGAACAAACTAAGAAATATTGTGGATTTCGGATTCCAAGAAACTCACCAAACATCACCATGGGGGAGGGGGGGGGGGGGGTCAAAAAGTAGCCGAAAAAACCTCACATGATTTATGCATGAGCCCATAGCTGAAACAGCTTTATGGTTTACATCCATACTATCATCGCAGCGTTCATCAGAACTGACATTAAATTTCTCTTGCACATTTCACACCGAAAATTAAATTTCGAGTGCAGTCCCTTTCATTTTTCAGATTTAATTTTCACACAAGAAAAAATACATCCAAATGATGGGCCATGATCATTGATCTTAGCTAATTGATCCAGAAAATGTTGTACATTAATTATCA
>JALPQI010023861.1:0-16063 GCA_025490895.1 Thaumatotibia leucotreta | reverse complement strand
CTCGTGTCATAAAAACCCTCGACATCGTCATCGGCTTTGAATAGATCCTCGTTTGCAATATTTCACATGCCTCCCACGTTAAGTACACATTTTTTCTAGTAACGGTAGCGGTTTTTATAGCAGAACACACTGTATCTCTCCTTATAAGGTCGCGACAGGTTCCAGCCCACGCGTGGGTTACATAACACTCGTAATTAGACTGGTATGCTGGAAAAGTAAAAGTGATTCGGGTATATGAGGAAACTCCAACCTCGTCCTGCCCAATGTGATTTATAAAGGACATATTCTATTTTATAGAACAAAGGAAAGCGACTATATTTTCAAACACATTAGGTTTCAATTTCAATAGCTCAAACTGAGTATGACGGGCAGGACGAGGTTAACAGTATCGTGAACTTCGAAACTCGCAAATTTCGAAGATTTGTCTCTATCACTCTAAAGACGACTTCGTTGGAGTGTCAAAGACAAACCCGAATTATATACAGAATTATTATTTACGAATTTCGAAGTTCTCGGTAGTGGGCCAGCGTATCTACGGCGAATTTCGAAATCCGCAAATTTCGAGGATTATGTCTCTATCACTCTAATGACGCCTTCCTTGGTATGACAGGGCCATCTGTAATAAAAGACGTCGTACGAGACACGTGCAAAAAGGAAATTCGTAACTCGTATCGATTTAAAACACTATCGTGTTTTAAAACATCGCCACTCATTTCGGATTTCCTGTTTTTCGCACTTATGTCTTGAACCGGTCGTCAAAATAGGCAAATTCATCTGAGCAGGCCTGCTACCGTGTGATCAGGGATTCTTCTCTGTCACTTTAGTGACGCCTTCGTTGGCATTTTCATTGTCAATGTGCGTGTTCAGATATTTTGAACACCATGGCCGTACTGATATATGTGGAGAGTATACGGTAGTTTTCACTAAAGATTACTGTTGAATGTAACACGACATTACAATGGGTTATCTTATTACGACACAACAATCGCAAGTACGAATAAAATACAGCATATTATGGAGCGAAAGTAAAATGAACGATTATTCACATAAATTATGTACACGTCTCTAAAATATGTTAACGAATTTGATCCTTATCCCAAGGATGTACGTTATAAAATGTATATATATTATTGGACAGTAGTATACTTCGGTGAATCATACGATGACGCCATTTTGTTGGGATTTTATGGGACGTCATACATCACATACAAATTATTTTCTTTATTCCTTTGACGTAATTGGGGGTTCTTTAGCTGAGTTTTCTCTTACGAGTTTAGTAGAGCATTTGTGACGTTATCTATTAAAACCTTTTCAATTGACGAAAAAACAACTATGTTCTCTATAAAAATTATACGTCTTCACATATTTTTTTATAATAGTACGATTTTGATAGTTTTTTTTAATACTTCTATTATATTGGGAAATGTTTGCTTTGATGAATGAAATAAGTTTTGTTTATACATTTACTTTGAAAGTCAAGACCAACATATATTTAAGTATCTGCCGACAGAACGGTCTTAACCAAAATGAAAGAAAAAGCCAAGTTAATTGTTTAAATATCATGTAATTAGCAACAACAAATACAACCATAAACGGAACCAAATTACAGTGAAACTCGATCGCGCAAAAACTTGAAAACAAACTTTCGTTCTTAAACGATAATCGGTCCTTATGAGCTGGTCGAAATACCGATTCACTTTCGATGAATATTTCGATGACAACAACATATAAGGTGTGTGGTGAAGGTTTCTTCAGACCTTAGAACGTTTTTGCCGTCGATTTCATGCCCAAATTGGCTTATGATTTTTTTCATGTGACGAAGGTAGACAACTGAGCTCTCAGCGCACCTGATGAAAAGCTGGAACTGAGGCCCATGGACATAGTGACCAAAAAATCGCCTATGCGCGGCCTACCCTGAGGACTTAGAAGGATTGCCTCTATCTATGCCAGTAATCTAATTACACCGGCTATCTTACCCCAAACCGAAACACAGCAGTGCAAACACTGCTATTTAGCGGCAGGTTAACGGGTAAGACGGTTGTAGCTATCCGGGCGGACTACGATGAGTTACACATGATCAGCCTACTCAATCCACAGGCCTCTCCTATTACATATGGTATTGAGGCATTAGGAGGTAAATGCCCATAATCGCCACACTGGGCAAGCGGGTTGGAGCTCGCAGTAGTGTGTTCACTATGATGAATTGATGATGCTGCTGCCCAACATCAATCTCCAAATGAATAGTTAGTGACACTTCAATCCTTTAGCCAAGTTTTACGACAGTTACGACACCCACGGGGAGAGTTGGGGTGGTGACAAATGTATTCTTACTGTCACCACACGGCATGAAAATCCGCCGCTTCAGCATTTTAGATTCTAGAATGCCACAGGGACCACAGGATAGTCGTAAAATGGAATTGCATTTCACTTGTAAAGATAACTTGTAAGCCCATAACAATTTAAACTCCAATTCAAAACCAAAAGGATTGACCGGTTTTGCAAAAAGGGTTTAGCAGCCTTACCGAACAAGAGGTGCCTTACCCCACGGATGAGGTCAATATTTTAGGTGGTGTACTAGCAGGACCTAAGAATACTCCATGCTTAATATCAGCTCTAGATCTTCTTTTGTTTCAGAGTTATTCAAGATAATGTAAAATATACAGGGTGCCGTTGAAAGTGGCATATTTCGTAAACTGTTCAAGTTAGATCAACCAAACAAAATTGTGCTTGATAACAATAAAATAAACTACAAAACGCATATTTTTAACCTGCATCTTGTCCTTATTTTTCATAATAAAAAAAGGTTTCTTGTTTTTTTTTCCATATTTTTTTTTATTTCACGCGGAGGTACACCTACAAAAAAAATATGCATACATAGCCACTAATGTCCACTGTATACATTAATAAAAATATTTCCGTAAATCATCGTGCGTCATGCTAAAAAAAAAATTTTTTTAGAAGTAGTCGTTACTGGCATACAAATAAAGTACAAGTGCAGTGTGAACATAAGTTAGTGTGTAGGTATACAATCTCTCGACACTTACCGCACAAAATATCATTGACGTAAATTGACTTATACCAAAAAAGTTAAATCGGTGTAATACAAAAAAAACATTTTTTTTTGGTAAACCAGTTAAAAAACCATGAGTTCAAAAAAACTTTTTAGCTCATTTAGTTTTATGTCCACTGAACTACCAATATGTTTAATCATTAATAAGGTACAATGTTGTGATACCTAGATACATCACTCATAGGTCGTAACTTTAACATACTGTTTCTCCTTAATGGATAACTTTAAAACACTGGGACCTTTTGCGAATAACTAGAGGCAGTCAGAGGAGTCTTCCATTTGATTTTTTGCTCCTGTTAGAGGCCACACCCTGTATAAATCAGCCTCTTGTCCAGTTTGTATGCATTTTCTCTTTTTTTCCACATATATTTTTTAACGTTTTTTCACAAGACTTACACTTAATTTTTTTCCATTTTCCTACAGAAAATGCAACAAATCAAATGTAGAAAACAATACTATGTCTCAAATGTTTATCTCTCTTTTATAAAGCAAATGTACTAATAAGTCAATTTACGTCAATGATATTTTGTGCGGTAAGTGTCGAGAGATTGTATACCTACACACTAACTTATGTTCACACTGCACTGGTACTTTATTTGTATGCCAGTAACGACTACTTCTGAAAAAAAAATTTTTTTTGGCATGACGCACGATGATTTACGGAAATATTTTTATTTATGTATACAGTGGACATTAGTGGCTATGTATGCATATTTTTTTTGTAGGTGTACCTCCGCGTGAAATAAAAAAAAATATGGAAAAAAAAACAAGAAACCTTTTTTTATTATGAAAAATAAGGACAAGATGCAGGTTAAAAATATGCATTTTGTAGTTTATTTTATTGTTATCAAACACAATTTTGTTTGGTTGATCTAACTTGGACAGTTTACGAAATATGCCACTTTCAACGGCACCCTGTATATTTTACATTATCTTGAATAACTCTGAAACAAAAGAAGATCTAGAGCTGATATTAAGCATGGAGTATTCTTAGGTCCTGCTAGTACACCACCTAAAATATTGACCTCATCCGTGGGGAAAGGCACCACTTGTTCGGTAAGGCTGCTAAACCCTTACGATACAATCGCCTCAGAACTGTAAAGACATAAGTTTAAGACTCGAATTTATATTCTCTTCACTGTGATGAAGACTCAAATTTGCACGAACTTTTTAAGCACAGGATTTGACGTAACGAGAGACAGGGAAAGTTTTTCGAATACACAATATCAGAATGTTTTATACATTGTTGCTCCTTATTACGGTGGATTAAGGTGCATAAGTGTGTACATATTAATGCTGGAATGTGCGATCTTTTTGAAGAGACATTGCGCAATGTAATTGACATTTTCGGAGCGTGTGGGTGGGCTCGGGTAATTGTGGTTTTATGAATGATTTATTTAAAAGATCGAATTATGATTGTTGCAATATAGTTTACGAAGTATGGAGGATTAAGAAGTAGAAGCCACTAAAAAAAATCACGTTGGTGTTTATTAGACCTTTCGCTTTTTCTTGAGCGTTACAATAGTACATTGTGTATTAAGGGCGGTAAATAAGAAATTGTGTAACAATTATAACAACAGAAATCCCGGCGCAGAGCGCGCCCGGCTAGTGCGACTTAATGTAATTGGCTGACTGTAGAAAAGTTATGCTATGAGATAATGTAAATAATTTTGCATAGACGTAACTGGATTTTAATTTTACATGCATCATAATTAGCACAACGATGTAATTACATTAATTACCTACATTAGTCAGTTTATCGGACCAGAACAGTGTTATGAAGTTGGTAAACAAAACGTTATTTTTTAGTACAGTCAAAGACAAAATAAGGTATATACAACAATTTTCAAAAATATGTCCCAGTCCCAGTGCACTCTAATTCTGTGTAATAAGAACGTCGTAGCATATTTATGAGCGGATTCTTTCGATACCTACTTATTTTTGCACTTGACTGTACAGATGGTGCTTTTCCCTTAGTCGACTCTTACGACACCCGCAGTAGGAGTTGGGGTGGTGACAAATGTATTCTTACTGCCGTCACCTGATATATATCTGAGCGGCCACGGTGCTCAAAAATATCTGAACACGCACTCTAAAGGTGCATTTAGACCAAACGAGCATTCGCTCATTCTATCCCCCACTCTACGAAATTCGTTCGTTACACAACACGTGATTCGTCGAAATACTCGAAATCCGTAGAGTGGGGGATAGAATGAGCGAATGCTCGTTTGGTGTTAATGCACCTTAACGCTATAAATTCAATACTTATTTATTGCCCAGAAATAACATGATATACAAGAAGAGCAAATAATTTGCTTTAACATAATTGAATTGATTGAATTGAATTTTTTTAAACACTATGAAACATTAAGCTAACATATGGAGTATGTAGGCAATGGGTGCCAATTGATTTTGCTTGAATTGAATTTGTTTAAACACTATAATAAACTAACATGTGGAGACTATGGAGTATGTATGCAATAGGTGCCAACCTCAGCATGTGCTGCAGTGTTCTTCACTAAGGAAACCGCCTTGCTAACAGCGCTGTGTCAGCGCTGCGGCAGCGTCGAGCCTAAAAATGGTATTCACTAATTTACTTTGAACGACACTAGCGCTCGGCGACGAATGCGGCGTGAGCTGGAACTACACTGCGTCGAGAGTTACCGCCTACAGTTCGACGACGAGCTGTTCTATGTTAGTGAATACCGTTTTTCGCAGCGCTGCGCTCTACGTCGAGCTCGTTGACGAACGCAGCGTCGAATGTATGAATAAGAGAATAGCTGAACTAGTGTATAACAATAAATAAATAATAATAATAAATAAATAAATATCTTGGGACATATTACACAAATCGACCTAGTCCCACGGTAAGCTCAATTAAGGCTTGTGATGTGGGTACCAGGTGACGATATATATAATAGATAGATACATATAGATGCTTAAATACATAGACAGCCATGACCAAGGATAATGATGTGCCTATGGAAACTTTCCTATGTTGCGAAATGTTCTCAAGTGAAATTTTCGTGAAAATTTCCGAAACATTCTCCAGACCTTGAAACAATGGAAATTTATGAAAATGAAATCCTATCCACGCACAGAAATATTAGAGTGAGTAACGAGTACAGTCATACTATACAACACCGGTTTTGATAACAACCGGTTTTTATAGGTTTGGCCAAGACTTGATAAAATTCATAAATTTCAATAATTTCCGCGGAAATTATTCCGAAATATTTCGCGGAAAATTTCATTTCCATAAATCTTTACATTATTTTTGTAGTAAAAATAGAATAATAAACGGCTTATACTCGTACCATAATAATATTCAATTACACTGCGAATAGAGATTCAATTTGTGAAGAGAAAAAACCGGCCAAGAGTATGTGGGGCCATGCTCTGTGTAGGGTTCCGTAGTTATTCAAAAACATTATGTTCGAAATAGTTCTATTTTAAAGTATTCTGTAACCTCAATATTCATGATGTTTTCTATATTTGACAATTCACGATTTTTTTTGTTTCAGATCCGGAGAGGATATTTGCGAAAATATTGACTTTAGAAAAATACTTTCTCTTGAGACCCTTATTCTTTCTGAAAGACCTATTCAACGACTATAGGAACACAGTAAAATATAAAAATCATTCCCACTTTACGTGTAGGGGAGGTACCTGATTTTTTAAATATTTTATTGTACCACTTTGTCGGCATGATTACGAGGCAAACCTGTACCAATATTCAAATATCTAGTACTAACAGCCAATGAGCCTATGCTGCGGACAGACAGGCGGACCATGGACAGACGGACATGGCGAAACTATAAGGGTTCCTAGTTTACTACGGAACCCTAAAACAAGATTACCGAAGCACTGATACAGTGACAAATTATAAACACAACTGTGGGATTTGGTCTAAGTCATTTTTATACGAATCTGCTGAGAAAATGGAGCTAGCGACATGGTGGAATACCTTTTTTCCAGAAATAAAACTAGGAAAAATTGCTGATAGAATATTAATTGTGAAAATTCAATTACGTACTAGCTCGCTAGAGTCTTAAACCTAAATCCTCAACATAGCTTTTGTTCGTTTAATTTAAGAAGTAAGTAAGGAAGTGGTGTCCACAATGTCTTTGTTGACGTTCAAGTCTGTTAGTGTTTATTTTTGGTTTTATAATTTATAACATACTTTCTAGTTCTCGCAATACTCCTTTAATAACTGTACATATAAATTTCCATAGAAATTTACTATGAAAATTTCGGAAATTCAAGAAATTTATCGAACATGTTCTTTATTGAAAGACATACAATTTTTGATTGTACATTATATCATGTATTTGATAGTTGAAAATATAAATTTCCGTGAAACGCGTCCTTGTTATTAGCTGTTTAAAATATTTTTTTAAATTTCCAGGTTTTGAAATGTTCTCGAAAGTTTCGATGGAAATTTTCCTACACTTTTGAAAGTTTCCGCAATTTGCACATCATTAACCAAGGAACAAACATTTGTGATAAATAAATACACAAAGAATGCCCTCGCCGGGATTCGAACCCGGAACCTCCGGCTTCGTAGGCAGAGTCACTACCAACTAGGCTACAGAGGCTGACAAACAATACAGGCAAAACAATAGAGGCGTGCATACATATTTGTGAGCACTCTGGCCGCTCCTATATATCTGATGGTGACTGAAATAAAACCGCAGGCGTTGGCTTCGAAAGAATTCCTGTGGTTTATGAAGTTATGAACTTACTTATAATAATTTACATTTTTATCTAATCTATTCTTGAAATGGAAGGCCTCTGTAAGCTCGGTGAGTCGGAAAAATATCAACTGTCGGAAATCGGGATTTTTTTGTATTATATTGAAGGGTTTGCCAACGAATTGTTAATAATTACGTACTTCAAACAGCATCAATGTTGTTTTGATAACGCAATCGAAAATTAAAATAGATTGACTGATTTTTTTTTTCATGAATTCGCAGTCACCGCAAAATTGTTCAAAATCAAATTGTAGATTCGATATATCTCATACCACCTTATGTAAATTAATAAAAAAAAAATCTGCATTTACCAATCGCACCGTTTTTAAAATTAATAAGTGCGTGCGTTTTTTTTCTTTTTCTTTAACGTTTATTCAGATATAATGCTTACAAATAAGATGACATAATTTCTTCTGCCAAACCGCAGCGTTAGACGCCTACGTTTGACTTTTTACAGAATTTTCAACCCTAGCAGACGAGGCAAACCAATTGCGTTGATCGCTGCGTCTTACGCAGCATGACAAACGCAGCAGCTAGCACTATTGGCAGTCTAGTCGTAGGCTTCAAAATCTGTGATCCGAATGTTAACCACACAAATAAGGATAATTCGCTTCGCAAGTCGATTTGAATTTGAAAGAAGCCGACAAGTTGAAGTTGCGAAATTTTGGCGCCTTATGGCTGCCAATTTGGTTGTCGCAACCCGCAAGTAGGACTGGACCTTACCCTGTTATCGCAGATAAAATCTTGATGGATTAACATACATTGCAAATGGTTGGATAGAAATCTGACGAGGATATCGTAATACTAACGACAATTTTCTCAAAATGGCCCAGTGACTTTTACCGTTAACAGTTAGGTCAGGATGTAAGAGTTGTTTAAGGTCTGAGAATAATTAAAAAGTTGACAATATTGCAGTCTCGTATTCACGACAAAATGATGGCGTTAAAAATCTACTGGGTATTTTATCGAGGTGCAAAGTAGCTAACTTAAAAAAAGTTGAAACAGCGAAATGAAGGCACAGGCGCTACACAGCCAGAATCGTACTGAGCTTTTTTTTTTCAAATAGCTCGGAGTAAGTTTAGAAGAAAAATAGATTAATTATTTTGAATACAGTTTAAAATAAAAGGCGGCAATTAATTTACTTGGTCAAAAATGTATAAATGTGTTTTTAGGAAAAGCCATTTGTATCTTGTACAATTATTTTTTTAGAAACACACTATTAAACTGTACATAAGTCACCCGTAAACAACGAACCCTGTAAAGTGTTCGAAACGTCGGGATGTAATTAAACGAATTAATGTCCGCGATATAACCCGTTATTTATTTTTTATTTTTTTATTTATTAAAGTTCCAAAAACATTTTATTTAACGCAGAGTTTCATGTAACTTAACTGCTAAAGCCATTAATGGCTTATTTACAGCCAGAGCTCGGGCCAATTACAACAGTAGGTACAATATTAATGTTAATAATATGTAAGTAGGCGAGATAATCTTATTTCTAATCTGTTACAATCTGTAATAAGCATTCGTTTATAAGATATATTCGTGGTTATTAGATGACTCGTGATGATTATAGTTTTATATCTATCATATAACTATCGCGGTAACCAAATAAGAAAATATTAAAAGCACTTTCTCTTGATATTCAGCCTGCAAATATGCCATATACCTCTACCATTATTTGTCATGTAGAATAAACAGTAATTAATTATAAAAATCATTTATTTTAAGTTGTTAACTAGATTCTCATTAACTTAAGTAACTATGCTTGTCATATCATATTAAAGTGATTAACGTAAACTTCAAACGAGTTTTCACGAAACGTCGTTATTTTCTAGCATAAACCTTGGCCCCAATATTTTTAGACATAATCCCATTACATCTACATAATGACATTACATTACGTGTCAAAGTTACATACAACAACACCACTATAACTGACTATTCCTTTGACATTCAACTTTATTGTATGGTCATAGACATAGTTTTAGGTTACAGTGGTGTATTAGATTAAATTGATATGTTTAATCGTGCGTGAAGAAGCACTAGTAGAAATAAAGTAACTTAAACTGAATAGGTATAAATAAATATACGGTTTATATAACTAAGACAACGTAAATTATCATGCTATCATACAGAGTATTTTGAGAGTTGATAAAAATGTTAATTGATAATCCTGCAATTAGTTATACTATAAATCATCGTTGACAAACAAAACTCACTAAGTAACAAACTACTTGAAAAAAGCTCGTATCTCAGTTCTGACTGATTCAATCCGATTTCCGCTTTAGGGGTCATTTCCCTTCATTGTACCCATATAAACATTATAAACTTATGTTCCTGGTTGTATAATGTTATTATTTCCTCAGAAACGATCTCTTTTGTCTTTAGGGACTTTCTTTACATTGAGGTATCAAGAATGTCGCCGGAATCATAATTACAGATTATGATATGGCATGCGACTATCTCGTTTACTTACATAAAACTAGCGACCCGCCCTAGCTTTGCACGGTACAATGCTGGTATTCAAACCTTCCTATTGAATTACTCTATGTATTGAAAAAACCTTATCAAAATCCATTGCGTCGTTTTAAATACAGTAAGGTGGGGTAAGAAGAAACGGTTTTTTTAATGGGGTAAGACAAAAAGCTACCTGTACGCTGTGCCAGAAAGACGACTTTTTGTCTTACCCCATTAAAAACCGTTTCTTCTTACCCTACCTTACCTTATTTAAGCATACGCAGGGATATAGAGACAGAGAAAGGGTCTTTGTTTTATACTACACCGTGTTTTTATTGATTTCCGTTAAATTAAAGGGAAGCTTATTTAGGTCAAAAATTATCTATTTCTCTAAGAAACTAGTGTCTTAACTCTTACTGTTATTGAGTTATTAAAAAAATAAGTTTAATGACTGAACAAGTGTATTGCAACCTTTATTACATCCTAATGTTACTTATTTTGACATGTGCCGTCAGCAGCCGTCAGTCGCCCGAGATCTTATTTTTAAGGTTCTCTCACACTTACCATTACAATTATTATGTATGAAAACGAAAAAAAAATTTTTTTTCGAAATTAACAAACGCCGATATACCAGGCAACTTCTATTAATGTTCCAAGTAACCTGTCCAATTTAACGGAAATCAATAAAAACACGGTATATATAAGGTGTTTTCAAATTAGTTACCGATATCTTAGGGTATGCATGTGTTCATGATAACGAACAACTTTCCTTATGGGCCTCATATCGAAATCTTGAAAAAAAAATCGCCTTTCCATACAAAGTGGTTCCACCGGGTGATCACTTTATAACGAATATCGTTTCTATTATATTGCGTACGTGTATGTTTTGATATACTCTCCCATAAAATGTCTGCTTTATTAACTTAAGAAAATAACTAATATTTTATGTTCTTGACTTTCCCGCTCTGTAAAAAATGCACGCGATTACGCTGTACTTTGTTTTCTTTAGCATTAGAAATAGGGTAAACAAACTTATCTTTCCTATGAAAATATTTCTAAAAATGAACTAATACTAACTACGAAAGCAGAATCATGTAATGATGCTCCCACATTGCATGTTCCTTCTGTTATACCCTAAGGTATCGGTAACTAATTTGAAAACACCTTAGGGAACATACCCATACTACGTGACCCTTTTTTAAGCGTTTTTTTTTTAGTACATTTGTTAATGCATCAAGGGCGGTTAAAAAGGAGAGTGCCTCTGCCTGTAAAGTTAATTTTGTTAATAAAGCTTCATCAGCTCGAGTTTTCCAAAAGTCACGTGACAAGATACCAGAAACCCCCCCTACCCCTGGTGAACACGAGTGGTATTTTGACGACCCCTCGCCCCCCTAAACAGGTCACGTAGTATGGGTATGTTCCCTTATGTAACGTTATAAAACAAGTGTAACAAGGACACTGTTATAGAATACTAGAATGTCAAAAAGAGAAAGATAATATTACATAAAATGTTACATTTTGTAACGCCAATGTGACAGCACCATAAAGATCGTTTCATTATCTGAGGCTTTTATGAACATGTCGAAACCGCCATCTTTCTAACGCTAAAACGACCAATATTCCGCTTGTAGATCGAAAAGCCCTACGAATAAATAAAACATGGAAGCCGCACGCCATACTAAATTGCCTTTCAAAAACGGTCCTGAATTTTAGTTGACAAGTGTCACCCCCTCTTCAATGCATCACGGCAACGAATTTCAATGTCAACCAATAAAAACTTAAACCGCCATTTAAAAATAGTTGTGATTGGTCCATCAAAGTTTTGATTGGCTTTATTCTATAAACATTTGTCAAAGATGTTGCGCCGAAATATGCGCGGTGTTAAGAAAACATCTTGGCACAGTTGAACAATTGTTTCGGTGGGCATTTTTTATCTGGCGTTAGACGTCCATGTTATATATGGTCGCAGGAAAAGGCACTGACCTGGAAATGCAGAATGATGGTCCAGATCAGCCCGAGGGTCAGCTTCGGATTCCCGTCGACGATGTCCTCGGCCCTGATGTTGACGAGCTTGATCTTCTTGTAGCGGAGGAAGTCCAGCGCCATCTGCACGTTCTGGAGCATGTGGAAGCGCATTCGGCCTCGCTCGCGCGGCTGGAATGTTGGAATTGGGGTTTTAGACGAGTTAATGGAAATCCAGTCTAAGTCCCTTGTGGTGCATTCCACGAAAAAGTACACCGATGTCTCGTACGAACACGGATTTCTCAAAATTGTGGGTTTATAGAAGCTCTCTTTCGTGAGTAGAGGAGTCAAAAATTGATAAAATAAATATATAATAAGTAATAACTCGGAAGAAAACTCAAGTTATCGAAATATACACGCGTTTGTACGGGACAGCCCATGGAATGCTCCTTATACAACAGGATCCATCATCATAACGTTTTTTTTAAATAGGAGGCACTTGAGCAGACGGATCGTCTGGCCTGCTGCTGCGAAGTTCGTAAGTTTTGGGGATTAGTCTAACAAAAGCGTTATTAGAGTGACAGAAAAATTCCCTTTTGCAAACTTCGGTGTTCGCGGTAGCAGGCCTGATGGTAAGTATCTAACTACCAGTACTATCACCGCCTATAAACTAGTATAAGAAAAAAATGTAACTATCGTGATCAGGATGGCAAGAGGAATTATTAAAATAGGTAACTTAAGATAGGGATCATCCAAGTCTAACCACAACAAATTGTAATAGTTGTCGAACTTAATTAGACAGAAGATTGGGAATGAGACGCTTTGGTGAGCAAAATAAGAATAGCTCTGGTGGTGAATTTGAACTATTTACCGAATACGGGTAATTTTTCTACACAGAGACTGTCATAAAGACTACCTTTTAGTAAGGAACCATAGAAATGCTAAAATATAATATTTCCAAAACCTTTATGTAGGACTTTGCAATACGATTCGAGAATTTATGTTTTTTACGCGTCATTTAGCATAGTAGGCATTTTTTGCTTTAACCAAAACAGAAAACCTTACTCACGTGATATAACATTGAAAGTCATCGTAAATAAGTGGCGCGAACCACGCCTTCGGTAATTAAATATTCGGAAGATAAATGGGGCATAATATGGGTGGTTTATTGTAGGTCACAAAAAAGCTGTTTAATACGGAAACATGTAACACTTTTGATCTTCTGAAATCAGTTGAACCTATCTCATTGGAGCGCAAAACCTGTAAAAGTAGTCGAAGTGTTTATAACAATCAGCGGCCCTACCGCGGATTACGAAATCTGCGAATTGCGTGGATTTTTCTCTGTCACTCTAATGACGTCTTCGTTGGAATGACAGAGATAAATCCCCGAAATTTACTTCGGAGTTCGCGGTAGCAGGCCTGGTATTAAGGTCTGGATGGCTCCTAGGTTTTCCCCCGGCAACCAATTCTCTAGCTGTCCTATCGCTCTAAAACGTAATTTTGGGATTGAAAATTATTTCGTTTACCTGGTCTTCTTCTTTAAAATACAAGACGTAATTCTCAGACAAGCTAAATTTTTAACAGTTAAGACGAAGTACTTACTTCTTTTATTTTAAACACAAGAACTCTCATCACGCTCAAGTTTCTTCTTACGTTTGTAAGTGGAAAAATTTGTCGACCAAAATGTTTCACTCGACGAGCAGTTTTTTAAGAGCCAATGCTTTCATTTGTGTATCCGCTATTGATATTATTGATTTTAAATTCGCCGTCTCCAGGAAAGGTAAGTTTTTACCCACAACCCCTTACATTAGCTGTTCCCGTACCCACTGTTTTTTTTTTTAAAGAGCTAACTTTTACATACATCTGTATAAACAACTGCAATTTATATTTCATACTCGTAGTGTTCCGGCAAGCAAATTAGGTGAAGTGGGGAACCCCCAAGCCCCATTTGCAACTCTTTGGGGGCGCGGTACAAACCACACCTGCTTACGTCTGATTAGGGGGTAGATCAATGATAAGCTGGCAACGGGCTGCTATCTTCATTATTTTCATCTATATTCATTATTTTTTTAAAAGATATCTTAGTATTGTATTGTATTCTGGCCATTTTTCTGTAACTCGACATCAAACGTGCCTGTTTTGCGTGGTTTTAAAGATATCTCTATTCCTAAACATATTACAGACGAAACTTTGTCTTAGGTGTCTTTACTAGAAATATTTCATTAAACTAATATTAAGGAACATTTAAATAGCAGGCACTATAACCTCGTAAGGCTCTATTTTTAGGAAAAGTGAAATAATAACCCAGTGTCCTCAAAAAAGGACTTCGTTTTTTAAACGTTGTGACCTACAAAATAAAATTCATATTAAATTTCTTTGAGAAAGATGACGTCATGGATTTATGAGTAAATTTTGTTGTCCTAAAATAGGACGTTGAGCCTTCCGAGGTTCCGAGGACAAAAAAGTTAAAGACGGAGGATTCCACGGAATAGAATTTAGCTGTGGTGTGTGACGGTTACAAGTTACATATCTGTTGGTTAATAGTTAGGAAATTCATTAATCTGTGCCAAATAATGCTAAAGAATGTATTCTCCACAGAATGATTAGAAAAAATCTGAAAAAAGAAATGCTTATACCGAACAGCTCGTGGAATGCTCCAACAGTCAATTTTAAAAGCTATAATCTGACCCAGTTAATTCCCATACATTTGAAAGTCAAAAGTAAGCTGCACGGTAAAACGTACATTCCATATATCACAACCTATGACAGACATTGCATATCAGAACCCTTACCAAGATACCTTGACTACTATCTAAACTTATCCCAGACTAAAGTAAGTTCGTAAAGATAATAAGAAAAAAAAACTGTTTATTTCATAAAAAATAGGGCTATTGTATTGTACAGATACTTAGTCTAATCTACAAATTTATAAATTATCTGCTAAGATAAATTTTACTAACATTTTGTATTATTCATAATTTCAATTTAGGTAAATTGTTTAAATCTAAGAGAAGGATCGTGGCACAAAAGGAACTATTTCTATAATTTTACATGAGGATTAATAATTTGCATAATTCAGGCCTGCTACCGCGAACATCGAAGTTCGCAAATTTCGGGGATTTTTCTCTGTCACTCTAATGACGCCTTCGTTGGAGTGACAGAGACAAATCCCCGCAATTTGCGAACTTCGATGTTCGCGGTAGCAGGCCTGGCTCATGTCTTGTTGTGTTGTGTAGGTGTAACAAAGACCATGGTTTTAACCACAAATCCTAAAATTTCTCCTCATTCCGATTAGACTATCTCGTTGTCAACTTGTTGGTGTCAGTGTTACCAGACGACGAAATGTAAAAGGCGGGCGATGCAACTTTAGCCCATAAAATTGTATTCATGGGAGTGACAATTTGAACGTCTAGTAATAACTCAAAATGGGCCTAAAGTTATCTAAAAATCCGGTATATATACATTTTTTTGTGTTTAATATGTTTAATCGTCGGGTTCACCAGTAACTCCATTCCCAATAACGCCAATAATCCAGTTCGTACATAGAGATTAAAATGCGTTGTACAAAGTCTCTGAAAAAGTTGATTCGGTATTCGTTACGACAATAAAACACAACGAGAATAAGCGAAATTCTGGCAACACTTTACACTAGACGAAGTCCAAATGAGTTTAATAAGTCGATAACGAATTGTGATACAAAAATACAGTAACTGGCGATAAAGTTTGCACATCGGTCTTTAGAAAGAGACAAATAATATTGCATAAACGTCACATAAGTTCGAGAGGGACAATGCTCTATGAAGCCGAGTCTCTTTCC
>JALPQI010023860.1:0-19037 GCA_025490895.1 Thaumatotibia leucotreta | reverse complement strand
CGTTCTGATACCGCAGGAACAGACTCAGTTAAGCACTAGGCTAGTAATAATTTGTTCAAGGATGAGGAAACCCTTTAGTCTTCAGTAGTGAATCATTTCATCACTGAGAGACCTTAGATGAAGATGAAAAAGTTTATCAATTGGAATGTTGCTAAAGATCGTTACAACTGGGCCGCGTTTTATAAAGTTACATTTTACAATTGCGCTGTTTGCCTCTCTAACGCACGCACATATTGGCTAGAAAGAGAGGTAAACAGCAACATTGTAAATTGTAATTTTATAAAACGCGACTCTGGAGGATGATTGTGGAAGAGGTCAAGAACCAGAAGGGGTTGTAGTGCCAATGGAATAAAAAGAAACATCATTTAGCGCTTTATAAGCTATAATATTAATTTCATAAAGCCTTGCAAGTAAAATATTTGGTGTTTTTAGAGTGGTACAACTCGGCAACTACGCATGGCAGACAGAGACGAACACCCGACTGCCGGGAAGCGCAGTGTTCGTGGCGCACCAGTTCCTACGCTGCGTGCTGCATCAGCTGGCGCCAAACAATGTGTTCCTGCAGATATTCCTGCTCAGGAGTCCAGGTACTGATCCGATTGTAGGGTACAACTCTGCAACTACGCATGAGAGACAGAGACGAACACCCGCCTATCGGGAAGCGCGGTATTCTTGACGCACCAGTACCTGCGATGTGTGCTGCGTCAGCTAGCGTCCAACAATGTATTGCAGATATTCCTGCTCAGGAGTCCCGGTCAGTACCAATAGTAAGATGCAACTCGGCAACTACGCATAGCAGACAGAGACGAACACCCGCCTACCGGGAAGTGCGGTATTCTTGACGCACCAGTACCTGCGATGTGTGCTGCATCAGCTGACGCCAAACAATGTGTTCCTGCAGATATTCCTGCTCAGGAGTCCCGGTACTGATCTAATTGTAGGGTACAATTCGGCAACTACGCATGGCAGACAGAGACGAACACCTGCCTACCGGGAAGTGCGGTATTCTTGACGCACCAGTTCCTGCGATGTGTGCTGCGTCAGCTAGCGCCCAACAATGTATTGCAGATATTCCTGCTCAGGAGTTCCGGTCAGTACTAATAGTAAGGTTCAACTCGGCAACTACGCATAGCAGACAGAGACGAACACCCGCCTATCGGGAAGCGCGGTATTCTTGACGCACCAGTACCTGCTATGTGTGCTGCATCAGCTGGCCCCCAACAATGTGTTGCAGATATTCCTGCTCAGGAGTCCCGGTCAGTACTAATAGTAAGGTGCAACTCGGCAACTACGCATGACAGACAGAGACGAATACCCGCCTACCGGGAAGCGCGGTATTCTTGACACCAGTTCCTGCGATGTGTGATGCGTCAGCTAGCGCCCAACAATGTGTTGTAGATATTCCTGCTCAGGAGTCCCGGTACTGATACAATTGTAGGGTATAACTTTGCAACTACGCATGGCAGACAGACGAACACCCGCCTACCGGGAAGCGCGGTATTCTTGACGCACCAGTTCCTCGAATGTGTGCTGCATCAGCTGGCGCCCAACAATGTGTTGCAGATATGCTCAGGAGTACCGGTAGGTACTATTAACCTAATGAATAGAGTGTAAGAAGGAAAGTACCGATCCGAGGTTTCGGGTTCGAATCCCGCCGAGGGCATTATTTGTGTATTTATTTATTACAAATATTTGTTCCGTGGTCAAGGCATTCAAAACTTCAAAAAAATAATTTTTTTTTTGCAGATTTGTCCAAAACTCATTTAACATTTTTTGCTTCTTATAGTCTCAGGAATATGCTGTTAGAATTTTTCCCTTTCCTCGTGGGCACCTTGTACATGTATCTATCTATTATATATATCGTCGCCTGGTACCCATATCACAAGCCTTAATTGAGCTTACCGTGGGACTAGGTTGATTCGTGTAAGATGTCCCAAGATATTTATTATTATTATTTATAGTATTCTTCAGGGCACTAGTCTAACCCCGAGAAAATAACTACTTTATCAGTTCATTTGCTATAAACTTTGTGATAGGAGCTTTTAATCAGGACGCTTGTTACTAGTGTGTTGAGTTTAACGACCTGTTTTACAATGCCCGAATAAATAAATACGTCAAATAACATTATCACTATCCTTTTCCTCAGGCATTTAAAAGAAAAGGACAACTAACATTTATCCGACAGATATACTTAATCCGGTGATCCTTTCATTCTGACAAGCACTTACTCCAGTACCATTAATAATTACGTTTTCTCATGGTAATATTTTATTTTATATCCAGAAAAACAGCGGTTGATGTTCTTCAAGAGCATCGCGCAGGCGTTTGTTGACTTCAACGAGTTGTACCCGTGCGGGCCGCTGCAGCTTGTGGTCGAGCATTTGAACTCTAAGAAGACTCTGCCTATTGATGTAAGTAATCTCAGTGGAGTAAACTAAGTCAAGTTGAAGTTAACTGAGTAAAATTAGACTTACTTACCTCGCAGTCACACTTCGTGTTATAACTTATTGCTTCTACAACATTTACAAACTAAACTATATAGTATATTATCTTATATTATCTGCATATAATCCTTGTAACCTGTTATATAAGCAGTTAAAAATTGCTTCAGTACTTAGATATTTTATTCACACATAAGTAATTCAGTAATTATCGAATACCTTCAACTACGAACAATTATGCATAAAGAAATTGCGAATAATGTAAACGAATCTTGTGTTGAAAATATTTTTAATTTATATTATACTTCATCGAATACTGCTATATCCTTGTATTCCCTTTCCACATCATTCTGAGGCATGAGAACGATTAAATAGTGCTAGAATATTGATCTACCACCGAATGGTCTGTCTTCATTGCTCGTAATTTATATTGGCGGTGACTTTATCACAATCCCACAGCAAATATCAGTGATCGCGTCCAACATCTGCCTGTACCTATCGTGCCTGGCGCCCGAAGTGCTCGGTCCAACTACCGCCTGCTGCGCGTTACTAGGCCAGCTTGAAGCCCTATTCCGCTCGATAGTGCTGCAGCTGCCAGCTTTGGATGAACCTGGGCCGCTGCTTCGGGCCGCGGCCGCTGTGCTGAGGATTCCTGGCGCTAATCAGAATAAGGTTGGTGATTACTGATTAGCCGGTGGTGCTACGGATTCTTACTACCGCCTGCTGCTCCCTTCTGGGCCAGCTAGAAGCCCTATTCCGCTCGATAGTGCTGCAGCTGCCAACTTTGGATGAGCCGGGACTGTTGCTTCGGGCCGCGGCCGCCGTGCTGAGGATTCCTGGCGCTAATCAGAATAAGGTTGGTGATTACTGATTAGCCGGTGTCGCTTCGGAGGTTTACTATCGCCTGCTGGCTACTAGGCCAGCTAGAAGCCCTATTCCGCTCGATAGTGCTGCAGCTGCCAACTTTGGATGAGCCGGGACTGCTACTTCGGGCCGCGGTGGCTGCGCTGAGGATCCCTGGTGCTAATCAGAATAAGGTTGGTGATTTGCGGGATGCGATTCGGATTTTTCGTTTTTGGTCTCCCGAATATGGCGTCTGGGGTAACCTGTAGGCTTAAAAAATCATGATGGTCCGATCTAACACCATAATTTGTAAAACGATTTTATAATTAAATTAATTCATAAGTTACTCCAATTTCATCAAAAAATTAGTATCGTAGCGACAACGGTTTTGAAAAATACCTGAACATGGACTTTAAGGCCGTGATAAAAGAAGCCTGCTCAGATATTTTTAAGCACCCTCGCCGCTTCGATATATCAGATGGCGACTGTACAAACATTCACTGTATCGAGAAAAAATTGTTTCCATACTTTCCTTTTACTTATCATTAATATTCTATATTGTTCTCAAATCAACCTTGAAATCGACTAGCAATACAATCTTATAACCTAAAAAATTCTAACGCAGAGCATCCTCGAGCCAATCTCGAAGATAATCAGCTACTCCATCCAAAACTACGTGGTGAAACTGTCCATCATCTCCGAACTGAGCGCGGTTTGCGTGCGAGTGTTCAGCCGCGACCGTGACAAGCTGCTCGTGTGTCGGGTACTTGTGTTCGAACTGGTGCAAGCTTTGAGGACCAAGACCACCATCCCGGACGAGAATCTGTTTATTCTGATACAGTTTGTGCTGCAAGGTGAGATACTAGTAAATATCGTCGGATGACAACCAAAACTCACTAAGTAACAAATACCTACTTGAAATAGAGATCGTATCTCAGTTCTGATTCAATACTGACATAAGAGGTTGCTAAGAGTAGTGACAGTTTTTTTAGTGAGTTTTGGTTGTCAGCCGACGATATCAACCTCGGTTACTGCCTTTTTGCAGATTTTTGTTTAGCCAGGATATCGCTTGCCTGTACTTTTCTCAGATGACTCACTTGGCATATCCACATTTACCAAAAATATACGGACACCTATACAAAATATTTTATCCTCATTTACATGTGTTTATCAAAGACTTTATTGTTTAGAAAGTCACTTGCCAAGAAGTTACAGAAGTTGTACGTTGAGACAACTTGTATGCGTGTTTGCTTCTTTTACCAAATTATTATTTGCCACCTTTCATTTGGTCGAATTTTCGTTTGCCAAGTTAGGTTGGAATATGATTATATGCGAAAGATACGTCTGGGAAACGTTACAGTTGGCAACTGATCTGTCAGCGATATGAAATTCAGCGATATGTTGGTTCGGTTCAGTGATATTAGTTAGGCAAAATGACTCGACGATAAATTGAGAACCATAAACCCTTATTGCGAATTTGTGTTTTGTCCCTTACTACTCAACGTTAATGTGAAGTTGATAGATAAGGACAAATAATTAGCTAGAGAAGTTTTGTTAGAGAAACTTCAATTTTCCACAGGTCACAACTGCACCCTAGTTCTCCCGCCAGCATTGAACACTGGCGACCTGCTCACACCGAGCGGCGCCGAGGCTCGTGACCTTGGCTCCGGAGCCGTGGACTGCATGCGACCTCATCTGCCCGACATGATCGAGCTGTTACAGGACCCACATCTGCTCAACAAGATCAAGGTAGTAGAAAGGTCCAACTAAAGCGATCCGACCAAGGTCATAACTGACCCACACGCTTGGAGCGCCGAGGCTCGCGAACTTGGTTCTATAGCCGTGGATTACATGCGCCCTCACTTGCCCGACATGATCGAGCTGTTACAGGACCCGCATCTGCTCAACAAGATCAAGGTAGTGAAAACATCCAACTAAAGCGACCAGACCAGGTCATAACTGACCCACACGCCGGGAGTGCCGAGGCTCGCGACCTTGGCTCCGGAGCCGTGGACTGCATGCGCCCTCACCTGCCCGACATGATCGAGCTGCTACAGGACCCGCATCTGCTCAACAAGATCAAGGTAGTAGAAAGATCCAACTAAAGCGACCAGACCAGGTCATAACTGACCCACACGCCGGGAGTGCCGAGGCTCGCGACCTTGGTTCCGGAGCCGTGGACTGCATGCGCCCTCACTTGCCCGACATGATCGAGCTGTTACAGGACCCGCATCTGCTCAACAAGATCAAGGTAGTGAAAAGATCCAACTAAAGCGACCCGACCAGGTCATAACTGACCTACACGCCGGGAGCGCCGAGGCTCGCGACCTTGGTTTTGGAGCCGTGGACTGCATGCGCCCTCACCTGCCCGACTTGATCGAGCTGTTACAGGACCCGCATCTGCTCAACAAGATCAAGGTAGTGAAAAGATCCAACTAAAGCGACCAGACCAGGTCATAACTGACCCACACGCTGGGAGTGCCGATGCTCGCGACCTTGGTTTTGGAGCCGTGGACTGCATGCGCCCTCACTTGTCCGACATGATCAAGCTGTTACAGGATCCGCATCTGCTCAACAAGATCAAGGTAGTGAAAATATCCAACTAAAGCGACCAAACAGGTCGTAACTGACCCCCACACCGGGAGTGCCGAGGCTCGCGACCTTGGCTCCGGAGCCGTCGACTGCATGCGCCCCCACCTGCCCGACATGATCGAGCTGTTACAGGACCCGCATCTGCTCAACAAGATCAAGGTAGTGAAAAGATCCAACTAAAGCGACCAAACCAGGTCATAACTGACCCACACGCCGGGAGTGCCGAGGCTCGTGATCTTGGTTTTGGAGCCGTGGACTGCATGCGCCCTCACCTGCCCGACATGATCGAGCTGTTACAGGACCCGCATCTGCTCAACAAGATCAAGGTAGTAGAAAGGTCCAACTAAAGCGACCAGACCAGGTCATAACTGACCCACACGCCGGGAGTGCCGAGGCTCGTGACCTTGGCTCCGGAGCCGTGGATTGCATGCGCCCTCACCTGCTCGACATGATCGAGCTGTTGCAAGACCCGCATCTGCTCAACAAGATCAAGGTAGTGAAAAGATCCAACTAAAGCGACCCGACCAGGACAACAATGTATTATCAAACCGCGATTGGAATGGGATTCGAAAGTACTGTTGACACAACAGTGTATAAATCAATCTAGGATATATTTATAGTCGTATTCATGTCAATAGTTTAAGCGCGGAGACTAGACAATAAATTAATTAATCACTCACTACATCTGTAAACAAGGTTTTTCTTGGAAAAAGTTGCGTCATTTGTTGTGTCAACAGTACTTTCAAATCCCTTTCTGATTCCGGTTTGATAATACCCGTATCCTCCCGTCAGCGCTTAACAAATGGATGCGCAACCAAGATGCCAAGTCTCGAATGGGAAGAAACTGTCACTTTAATAATAGAGAATAAACTGTGTTACGCTAATGAACGTTATCCATTGGCATCTTGACTACGCAGTCTGGTCTCTGTTGAACAGCAAATTCAGCGACATTGAGCCTCGAATTGCAGATTGGCAACAACTTGGGGCTTGTGGCATCATGAACCCGACTATAAAATTTCTGAAGATTTGTTCATATTGCAGAACTCTACTCCAGTATTTGATCAAGTGTCATAGTGATTTTTTAATGATTGTTCTCCGTTTAAGGGCATGTTCAGTATTTGGTTCCGATTTGGAGAGTGCGGAAGGATTATTTCTTCCAAATTTTTTTATTGGAGTGTCCGCTAATTTGAAAGACATGCTCCATAGAAAAACAAAAAAAAAATTGCTTGAAATAAAATTCTTCTCTTTTACCGAATCGGAAAACAATACTGAACAAGCCCTTAAACGGAGAATAACCAATAAAATTTCATTCGTATGTATGTCAGCCGTGTGGTGTCGGTAGTAAGAATACATTTGTCACCACCCCAACTCCTCCTGCGGTGTCGTAAGAGTCGACTAACGGATTGAAGTGTCACTGGCCATTATTTGATAAAAGATTGATGATGGGCAGCAGCGTCATCATAGTGGACACAATACTGCGATCGCCAATCCGCTTGCCCAGCGTGGCGATTATGGGCATTTACCTCCTAATGCGTCTATACGCATAGTTAATAGGAGAGGCCTACGTCCAGCAGTGGACTATCATAGGCTGATGATGTATGTATGTTTAGTTCACATGGTCAATAACTCACAATGACGATTTTTGTGAACAGGGCTCCGTCTCCAAGTCGATAGTGAACCGTAACCTGATCTGCTTAAACGAGGACACCCTAGGAGCCATCGTGAAGGGTGGCATCGCTCAATACGTGGCACTAGAACTGGCTGCGGAAAGGGGTGGCAAGGCCTGCTCGCAGGGTCGCCATGTGTTGCCTTGGTTGACTACCACTGCATTACCGGGGTTAGTATAAGGTTATTCTAACTCAAATATTGATAATGAATTATATTTTTTATTCTCAAGAACGTTCAATAAAATTGATGCGTCAATAACGTCACGTGGTTGCGTTATTTAAACGCAAATCAACTGCGAACGTAAGTCACTCTTACATAGTAGGGTGGGTCAGTAATGTATGAAGAAAAAAAAAGTATTTGTTTTTTACTGGGCACAGTTGTAAATAGTTCCGTAATTAGGTCGACAAAGAGTGCGCATAATGATTTGGCCATCGGAATAAATTTTCTGCCTCCGGATCTATTTGAAAGATTTCATAGAAACTTCAGTACATTTTGTACTGAGCACAGTTGATATCTATTATCTATGTTTTTACTTTTTATTGCAACATGAACTGTGTTTGAGTATAGTGTTTACCTGGTAATAGCTTTTCTATAGTTACGGAGTCAAAAGAGACCGAAAAAAAAAATCGAAAATAATAACTTAATTTTTTGAAGCCCCATACATTTTAGGAAAATTTCTACTCAAATCCGGAGGCAGAAAAACTTAAATTATAAATATAATAAAAATAAGAGTGATAATCAAACATCAAATGGCACCGTTTTGTAACTGTGCCCTCCAGAAAATCGAAATTTTTGTTTACAATAGTTGGCATGATTTGCCGCTCAAAAGTTATATAAAATTCAAGTGTGACATGTAGGTTTATGATGGTGCCGTGTTTATCATTATTTGTCGTCGCTGCCGTCACGTGGCAAGTGACGTGGCAGCCACCTAAGCTTGGTCTAAATGGTTTGTGTCAAATCAGGGAAAAATTCCCCATTCCGGTGCTATGGTAGCTTCAGAATGGGGAAATTTTCCCTGCTACCATTCATTGTTTTTTGTCTGATAGATCTCGAGAAGTCGGCGAGTGCATAACACGGGTCCGCCTAGTCTCCTGGCTAGTGATGGGCGCGCTGTGCAACGCGTGCGGCGGCGCCGGCTCCGAGCCGCAGCCGCTGCAGCAACCCGTCCCGCAGGACGCCAACTGTCACATCACCGATCACATACAGGTCAATGTTCTAATAAACCTGAGACGGGCAATACGGGGACTATTAGTATGACTAAGGCACTGGTCTCACCGCCAAGTGACACGGCGACACTCACATAACACGGGTCCGCCTAGGCGCGCTGTGTCAATGTTCTAATAAACCCCTGTCAAAGTCAAAGTCAAAATATTCTTTATTCAATTAGGCCTAGCAACGAGCGCTTTTGAATCGTTAAACTAAATAGCGAATGAGAGAAAAAAAAACTACTTCCGGTTCTAACCCTACACCACTGCCTGAGAAGAATCCGGCAAGAAACTCAGCGGGACTTTTTTTTTCAAATAATAGTTTTATAACATCTTACACCTAACATGCATTAATTAAAAACGAAACATAAATTTGATTTAATATAAATACAGATACAGTACCGGCCAATAATATATCACATACAGGTTTTTTTCAGTAGATTTATTTTTATTTTTGTAAGTGTTTTTCACACTTTCCACCTCACGACTATAGATAGTCTAGGCATAGGCCTTTACACTAGCGATGAAAAAACTGGTCATCATGTAGTGATTTTTTCATAAAGAGATTTTGCGTAAGGCATGGATTTCTTAGTAAAATTCTTTTTTTTACTACAGCTATTTTAGCAATATGCTGTGTCTCCAATTGCAATTCACAATACTTAATTGCAGTATTCATCATTAAACTGTGCAAAAGTACCAAAATAATATGCTATCTACATGCGAACATGTGCCGCTTACTTTATACACGCTCATACAAAAAGTCACGAATGTGATATATTATTGGCCGGTACTGTATAGTACATTAACTAGAGATGAAGTCTCTAATAGTCAGAATAATTATATAACCCTGAGACGGGCAATACGGGGACTATTAGTATGACTAAGGCACTGGTCTCACCGCCAAGAGACACGGCGACACTCACCCAACACGGGTCCGCCTAGTCTCCTGGCTAGTGATGGGCGCGCTGTGCAACGCGTGCGGCGGCGCCGGCTCCGAGCCGCAGCCGCTGCAGCAACCCGTCCCGCAGGACGCCAACTGCCACATCACCGACCACATACAGGTCAATGTTCTAATAAACCTGAGACGGGCAATACGGGGGCTATTAGTATGAGTCCAAACCCCGGACGACGGGTGCAAAAATGAACTTTTCACTAGTGCTTGATGAAATATCGACTATTCTATCGACATCCATATGAACAATTATTATGAACAATTGTTTCCCTAGTAGTTCCACTTCTTTTCCAGATATCAAATTATATAAGATTTTTAAAATTGAAACCACCAACTTTTTTAGTCTACACATTCTGAAATTTCTTGTGAATAATTTCGCCTTGAGGATGTAGGTAAAAGTTATCTTAATAAGTGCACTTTGAACTTTTGAACGATATTCAAGCTGGTTTTTAGACTTTAATTTTGGTTTTGTAACTGTTCTATGGTACTAGGTATTATTGACATATTATTGTTTATAAATTTTAGATCGCAATGCCTCTGATTACGTACGGTTGTATAAATTACTATTGATCAATACATTTCTAATTCATAAAATGTTGGTATGGATGTCGATAGAATAGTCGATATTTAACTAAGCACTAGTGACAAGTGCATTTTTGCTCCCGTCATCCGGGGTTTGAGTATGACTAAGGCACTGGTCTCACCGCCAAGAGACACGGCGACACTCACATAACGCGGGTCCGCCTAGTCTCCTGGCTAGTGATGGGCGCGCTGTGCAACGCGTGCGGCGGCGCCGGCTCCGAGCCGCAGCCGCTGCAGCAACCCGTCCCGCAGGACGCCAACTGTCACATCACCGACCACATACAGGTCAATGTTCTAATAAACACCTGAGACGGGCAATACGGGGACTATTAGTATGACTAAGGCACTGGTCTCACCGCCAGCTACTAAGCTATGAACTATCGGCTATAAACACGAACTAAAGATACGCACTCCCGTGTAAATATATAGCTTAGTAGGTCGCGGTGAGACCAGTGCCTTAACCTCGAAAGATCCAATATACATTACAATGTACAGTCAGGGGCATAAATATAATAAGTATATAAAATTTTAGACCTTATATTCCAGACATAAGTAAAAAAAGTGTATACATATTTATACCCTTGACTGTACATAGATCAATCCACTTTGAATTTTTCATGATCCATACATTAAAGTAGAGTTTCTTTTGTTTCATTGATTTTTGAAACAAACTTTCAAACAAAGGTTCAAATTAAAATTAGGATATGTAACTACAAATATTTATTGTATACAGCCATAGAAAGGCCATGGAAAAGAGATACGATATACCACACCCTAATTTCACCGTGTTGCACATAAATTGTTTTAAAACTCAGGGGTAGGACTATTTATTAAATTAGCAAATAGTTTTTAGTAATTAATACGGTCTTGTCATTTCTCCAGACGATCATGTCTTCCTACGTGGAACAAACGAAACCAGCGCCTCAACGAATGAACGCGCTCTTCCACGCCTTCATCTTGTGCCACCTATGGACTTTGTACCTCGAAGAGTTGGCAGCAATCAGCACTCCCAGCAGCGAGGCGAACCACACCACCGTGTGTATTTTGTTGGACTTCTGGTGCAAGCTGGTGCCGAGCATTCTGCAGGTCACCGTGCAGTCTAAAGTGGTTCGTACTTTATATTATTTATAATGAAACCTATTTTGTTAATGTTAAATGAGCCATTGAGTTATAAAGATAATCAAATTGTTAGTTGTTCTCAGTACAGAAGCCTCACGGATCCGAAATAGTATTTTAGATAAAGGATTATTTTCAAATGAAACGTAAAAAACTGTATAAATTGAATCTCCAATGTTTACTTAACACAAAACAAAATGTTTTTACCGGTGATTATAGTTGATAGGTACCTACAGCCCTGAGGAAAACCGCGTCACTGCACTGGGTGTATTGATTGTATAATACATTTTTGGGCCACACTGATGATAAGGATACCTATTGTAGATCATTGCGTTCGTATCTGCGCATATTACCGGCATTTGTGTTTCCATATCAAAAGCTGCAAGAATGTTTTATGACCAGTAGGGCCCCTTTAAAAATTATATTAGACTACTGTTTACTATATACTCGATAATTTTTACGCGACTTTAAAAAGGAGGAGGCTCGCAATTTGATTGTATATGACACTGTTATGTTCAATCTTTTTTTAATCGAACGGGTATCCCGTTCGCACCACGCGGAGTCTGACGGATGGGATAATGAAGAAATCGGTTAAAGTTGGTTTAATTTGGTTATTATTTGTCACATCAAGTTCTATGGTATTATAGCTGGCAGAAACGGTGAACCTGCACTTCCTGAGCCTGCTGGAATCCTTGCTGGAGTGCAACTCCACCGTGCTCAATAAGCTGCTACCACTCTGGACACCCATTTTACATTCGCCGCTTTTTAGTGTGAGTTGAATTTTTGTGTATTTAAAAAACTGAAAGCAAAATTCCGTAATGTTTTCGCTAGTTAACCGTTTCAGTGCGGATGACACGCCAGGCGTGTCATGAATGTTTTTAACGAATGGCGTATGACACGATAGGCGTGTCATCCATCATATTCTATGGCGTAAGGCACGCTTGGCGTATCATGAAAAAATTGTTCGCCGCCATAGATAAAAGTTTTTGAAAATGGAACACGCAACGAATAGGTTAAATTACGATTTTGTGTCGTTGACATTGCTCGCAATTTTTTTAGGGTTGCCATTTCGGTTATCCCCTGATTTTCCTAGTTTAGAGGGGTTTCAGTTGTAGTCTGGATTAAACATTTTAAATCTTGGGGTTCTGGGGATCTAAAAGATGGGACCTTCACGGGTCTTGTTCTATTGCCAAATTCTAGCGACTACAACCCTAGGCGCAACCCACCGTAATGTCCACTTTCCACTGCGGCCGGAGCGAACTCATTAATGGCTCCGCTTTACATGCATTGCTGGCTAAGTGCTAGTATGTAGTTGATGGCTGCAGGTCACATCAGCGGTGAAAGTTAAACAGAGCCATTAATGAGTTCGCTGGAAGGTGGGCATTAAGGCACTGGCCCCATCGCGAGCGAGTAAACTATGAGCTATAAAAAACGAACAAAAGATAAGCGTTCCAATGCAAAAAAGAGATACGGTGATGTTTATAGTTATATACTCGCTCAGCTATGAGCTATGAGCTATAAATGTCGCCGTGTCTCTTGTTCAGTCAAGTGCAAAAATAAATATCGAAAGAATCCGCTCATAAATATGTTACGACGTTCTTATTACACAAAATTAGAGTACACTGGGATATGTTTTTGTGTACACCTTATTTTGTCTTTGACTGTTTACATGGGAGCGCTTATCTTTTGGTCGTCGTTTCTATAGCCGATAGCTCATAGTTTACTTGGGACCAGTGCCTATTGCAAAAGTAGCGGAGTTAAGCGGAGTAAGCGAAACACCCTATTCATAAACGTGTCCTAACTTGGCAAGCCGCTAAGTATTGTTTGTCCATTCCGCTCTTATAGAGATATTGGTAAAACTGAAAGGGACAAACAATAATGTAGGAGAGGCTTATGAATAAGGGAGTTAATCTTTTGTTACGTTCGTGGGGTGGGTTTTCTATAGATAATGTATAAATAAGCCACTAATTAAAACTGATACTTTAATTACTAATTAAAAGAACAAACAGAGATGACTCGATTCTAGAATGTTCCCGAGTTAGGTCGGGTCGGTGGGGCCTGTGCGCGAACATTGTAGAGTATCGCTGTCTCTTTCTACAGGTTTCTCTTTCACACCCGTCCAGAATGTTCTCTCTATAGCTGTCTCGTTCACATCCTTCCAGAACATTCTCTCGTGCTGTCTCTATCTAATAGTGCTTTCTCTTTCACTCCTATGGGAAATTTAGCTATATACCAATTTGTACTTGAGGCCCGAAAGAGGTCCTGGAAACGCCTGAAAACGGGTTTTTAGGTTGTTGCGCCATCCGATAGAGGGTATCCTGAAACAAGCCTGAAAACTCATTACAGCCTGCTGAAAACGCTTCTAACGTGTCTAAAATCACATTTGTAGTTTTTATCATGCCACCGGCCTAAGTGTAAGGAGTGGCGAGCGTCGAGGCGGGGCGGGCGGCGGCGCGTCGAGCGTCCAAGGGATTTGACCAGCGTGCACTCAGGCCACGCACATACGATTGCATTTGTTTAACATGGACGCCCCGCTGCACGCCCCGCCCGACGCCCCGCTCGAGCGTCTACTCAGGCCTTAGACTAACACTTTATTTTCTCGTTAGATGCCCCCCCACGTGGCGTCGCGCGTGGCGGCGTGCCGCGCGCTGCGGCCCGAGGTGGTGCGCGCGCAGCAGCCCGCCGCGGCGCGCCCGCAGCGCCGCCTGCTGCGCCTGCTCGCCAAGATGGCGCAGCTGGAGCTGCAGCCGCACGCCTTCTACTTCATATAGACACTATCCTGCCGCGTGGCGGCGTGCCGCGCGCTGCGGCCCGAGGTGGTCCTACTTCATATATACTTGAGTGCTGAGCGGTCGACTCCCGGCCAATTTAAAAAGTCCCCGAATGCCAAGCGGTCGACTCCCGGCAAATCTGAAAAATCCCCAAGTGCCGAGCGGCCGGCTCCCGGCCGATTAGTTATTGCGTATTTGGCGCGAAAATGTAAAGTTTGGCGCACATTTAAGTTGCGTTATTTCTAAAAATATATCATTGAATACATAAAAAATCTGTCTAAATTTAAAATTAAGTGTATTAATTAAATTTGTAACTCCCGCCAATTTCTCGTTGACCACCCGTCGGACCCTCTGGCACTTGACTATTTTCGGGCAAAATTTCGCCGCCACCTGACAGCTTTTTGATGTAACGGTGCTACCACCCGAAGAGATATATATCCTACCAAGTGATAGGGACGATTAGAGGAAGTAAGTACCTTATAGGTACCGTATATGAAATATACTTATTGGAGGGAACTGGCAAGTGCCAGTGGCAAGTTCCGTCATACGTGCCTATGTCGTCCTGCCATCTCCTCTTTGGCCAGCCTCTGTTCCGGTGGCCATCCTGTGGCTCTCAGTCAGTTAGGATTTTAGCCCACAGACTAGGGATTGCAATCCAGCAGTGTTTTCAATCCAGCTGGATTTTTGCTGGATCGGCGTCAATCCAGCTGGATCCAGCGCGGATCCAGCAGGTAGGAAAAATACCAAAAAAAACGTTTTTTTGCAATAAAACAGGTTATTTAATAATAATAATATTCAATGTTATGAAAGGAAGGACAATAACGCGCAATTTTGTGCGCATTATATACCTAAAAAACATCAAAAATAAAATAATAAAGAAATTAATAGACACGACTGCCGTTTTAAGCGAACTGAGAAGTGACAAATAATTCCTTTTTCAGGTTATTTTTTGTGAGCGTATCTACATATCCTTGTCTTATTACTATATTTTCTTTCGATTGCAGTCGGGTAACTTTTGTTTTTTTATTTTTTTAATTATTTTATTTATTTGAAACCTTTTAGTGTACCCCTTAGTTTAAAATTGGATAGAATTTCAAAAACCGACTCCACAGGGGGCTGAAGCTTCGCTCCGGGGACGACCCGTCATATCATCATCTGAAAACTCGCTCTACCTCAGCCCCGCCACCTCACGTCTTTTACAGAAGGAACAGTCCCAGATCACCTTAAAATGTCCGTTATTAAACATGTAGGCCCTTCCCTTCTAAACTTTTTTTCAAAATATTTGAAACCGCTATGTCGAACCGATTTTTTTTTTCTGAAAAGTTTAAAATATGTATTTAACGATTCGCAGTTTTCAAATACACAAACGAAGTTTTAAACACAATAAATGACAGAAAATATTCTATTGGTATGTTGCTACGTATGAGCAAAGCTTATAAATGATTGTGTTTTATATGATATTTTATTGCAAAAAATATTTACAATAGGTATTAGAGGCTCAGCTCACAATTGGTTCATACCATACCTTATAAGGTATCTAAGGACCTGTAGGTCGTATACACAATGCGTTGAAATAGAATATCAATATCACAACTACATCACAGGGTACCATACAAATATTTAAATCAGATAAAACGAATATTACTCGATCTACCTATACCCCAAGGCAGTGTTCTCGGTTGTGTCGTATTTTTTAATTTATATAATAAATGATCTGCCTAAATGTATAGATAAATTTTGTACTCTTTTTGTTGACAACATATCTGTAATTCAACTTTGCCACAATGAATTAGATTTAAATAATAGCTTAAATACAACCATTCAAAATATCGTAACCTGGTCGGATGATCACAATTTAAAGCTTAATTTCAATAAAACCAAACTCAAGCAATTTAAACCCTACCAAAAACGTAGCATAAACATAGATTTCTCATTCCGAAGCACTACATTAGAATCTATCCACTCTTTCCCACTTTTAGCCATACACATTGTTTCAACCATAAATTGGAAGGGGCACACGTATTATTAGCCACGGCCGTCTAGGACTAAGCGCGGGATCGCGGAACCGTTTCAAACACGACGTAAAATAAATTTATGTAAAGTTGATTATGCATTTTTTTGGTGAATTTTATCTGCGGATCCGCAGCGCTGGATTGGATCCAGCACTAGCTGCTGGATCCAGCAGACTGAAAAATGCGCTGGATCCAGCTGGATTGCTGGATGCTGGATCCAGCAATTGCAATCCCTACCACAGACACTTGATAGGGACGATTTGAAGAAGAGAGGAGGCTTTTGGCCAGTAGTGGAACATCAAATAAGCTATAAAAAAGTACCTACAAGGGACTTTGAAGGATCAAGAGGGTGGTAAGGCCCGAGAAAGAAAACTGACGCTGACCATTGCCAAATTGGCGTGCAGTAGGCACGTCAAACTAATGCAAACGTATGCAAGTGGTGGTGTACGCCGTCCGAATCCTTTTACATCCGCTCGACGAAAGCCTGCATGCCCTGCTTGACGCTCGCAACTCACGCTTTACACTCTGGCTTTGGAACCGGTCCAAAGACGAATAAGCGATGGACTACTAGCTATGTTGTCCAAGAAACTAAAACATGTGTAGATCCCGTCTCATGTCAGTAAAAGTGACAGACATATATTTATAATTGATCACTGGCTGTCCAAAAAAGTAAATTTTCTAAGAGAATTAAATCGCTCACGATGAAAAAAATACTATCGCTACTCGCTCTCATTCTTCGACGGTAGTGGAACCAATGCCTCGGTGATATTAAATGGTTCGGCTGCGACTCTGTGAACTAATAGATCTTCGCTGTGAGCGCCTTGTAATCGTTTCACGATTAAACATTTATTGCGGATTCGAAGCACAAGTTACATTCTACTTGGCCCTAATCACTTCACTCGTTCCTCTTGCATGCCAAAGAAATAGCACATTCAGAAATCATGTGGGTTCGTCGGCGTCTTGCCAATCTTAGTGATACAAACATTAAAAACGGGTATCTAGGATATTGATTATTTATAAGATGTTTTGTATATGTGATTGATCTACATTACTAATTATGAATTATGTAAACGTTACTATTAAGATTTTATTATGAACTTGTAGTCCATATTGTTCTGTGATTGAATTATTTTAATTACTTATAGTACAATATTCGCCAATTTTGTGTCAAAATTAGACGTATTGTAGTCAAGTATTGTTACAAGTTTAAGAAAATTTACATCGATGTTAGAAATATACACGTTTAGTAAACTACATTTTCTTTCATTTCTAACCTAGATACAATGTTTATGAGTAACATACAATTTAATGATTTTCGTCACACTGATTAAAAAGTGGGCATCATAATAGCAATATTGTTAGATATTCAGACCGTGGTCGTTATTATTTCAAAACAACTATCCATAGCGGTCAAATTAAAACTGCTCATCATTACACGATCTGCATGTGAACAATGGCATTGGAAGAGTAATGTAATGAAGTACGAAATCTCGAGCAAAACAAAACCCACTCGATCTGACCGCTATTGTCCGCTACTATTCACGGATAATTGCATCTGCATGATTGTAGATATGACTGTAATACCATCTAAATATGGATAGCTTAATTTTTTGCATTCAAGATCAAAGATGAGGCCGAACGTTACTCTTCATTCATACATAGTAGGTAGGTACGTATAGGTAGGTTAAAAATAGTGCTACCTTTTTAATTTCAAGTCAGTTGCGATGATAATTCTTAAAAAATCCGTGTCCAGTATTACCTACCGAATGAAAGTTGGTATTACAACTTATACCTACTTAGTTACACGCAGTAGTAGCAACGCAATAATCGAGCGCTTATTAAGACGGTAGGGACCCATAGATTCAATGAATAGGACGTCGATTTACATGATATAACATGATGTTTTGTATTTTTTCTAGTAGGTAGGTAGGTGTAGGTACAGTGTGTTTCCATGTCCCGGGCTTTTACAAAAATGGGTAATAATACGCATTACCTACTAGCAATCGTTTGGTAGGTAGGTGTAGGTACACTCGACCAATTGGAACCCTAGGCCACTCTAGAACTATGTCAAAATGAAAAGCCGTTTGAAATGTCTTACAATCTGATTGATAACGTTACTTTGACATGGTTCCTGAGTGGCCTAGGGTTCCAATTGGTTGACTGTACAGTGTGTTTCCATGACCCGGGCTTTTACGAAAATGGGTAATACGCATGGTAAATACGCATTACTAGCAATCGTTTTCAAGTATTAACATATGACAAATAATTAAATTGACCGTACAATTAATTTTATTTCCTCCGAATGATCAATGTAACGCGTGACGCGTGTACTGCTTAGTTGTAAAACTAGCATTTTGAATCGAATAACGGAATCGAATCGTGTTCACGGTTTGACTAGAAATCTGCATTGCATTCCTCGGTTTCGATAAAAGCTAGTATCATAGACACACACTGTATATTTTTTGCACAGGATGGCGATGAGGTTTGTTTCGATTTCAGTTTGATTCATGATATTTTTCAGTGCTGCCCGTTAAAGGTTAAGGGAACATTGAATGTATAAAACTATGTAATTAAAAACTACCTACCCGCTACAATGTAGGGTGGGACACTACAATCGCGGTCACAACATTACCTAACGCCATATCATAACTCGCGTGTTAATTGTATTTAATTGATTCTACCCACGTCTGTCCGTTGGATTAATTGCTCGCACTATGACCCGCATTGTTGTCATTCGATGTGAATCGACGCATCGATTGCCTCACGGGTGATCGATTGTGTCATTATGCCGATGTTCCGGCATCTTAGCTGGGAGCCGAAATAATCGTTGTCATGACCTAATAGAAAGGTATCGA
>JALPQI010023859.1:0-19423 GCA_025490895.1 Thaumatotibia leucotreta | reverse complement strand
GCGGTCTCTTAAGTACAACACTATGCGATACAAATATTTGAATCCCACTACTTATAATTACATTACGAATGCAAATACGAATGGTTAATTCACAAAACTACACACATGTATCCGGCAACAAATATTGAATAAGATTTTCAGTTACTTTTACCTTAATAAGGTTCGAAATCTTAAAATTCAAGTCAAAACTAAATTACCGGTGAAACGTAATGTCTTTATTTTGTTCATTCAGATAACCCTGGCGGTTTTTACACCCTGGAACCACACAAGTCATCACTTTTATCACATTCCGTGCACTTATCGAACAGAAATATACATGAAAAGCTTTATTTTAATCACTTTTACTATTTGCGGTTTAGGTGCACTAGTATAGCCAAACAAAGATCGTTGACAGGCATTGCCGGCGTCACCCACAGATAATAATAGACTCGGTCTATAAATTTATAAGTCTATGATACAAACGACACACTGGGTCGCGTTTTATAAAGTTACAATTTACAATTTCGCTGTTTGTCTCTCTTTCTAGCCAATATGTGCGTGCGTTAGAGAGGCAAACAGCGAAATTGTAAATTGTAACTTTATAAAACGCGACCCTGGTTGACCAACTATGAAAAACACCTCTAAGACGTCAAACGTGCTTACTTCATGTGTCAAATAAGTCAATGAACTGTCAATCAATTTCAGTCCCTACTCCATCGCGTCGCGTGTCGTTTGGCCCGCATATCATTACCTTAAATTATCAGTCACATTAACCTTCCGGAGTGAAAACAAGTGATCTTTTATATTAAGTTCGCGATGCTTCGCCCGCTTTTGGATGCATTTTGGAACGAAGATGTGTGGTTACCGCCCAACACGACGTGGGCAGATCTCGCACCCGGTCCGGACAAATCGGTTACCTACACAGACCATCGGCATGTTTTGTTTCCGATACCCATGGCCCTGGGGTTTATAGCTCTACGCTTCGTTTTAGAGAAGTAAGTACCGGTTTATTTTTAACCTAGTTTGAGCCTGAAAACATGGTAGCGCGTGTCGGTTCCACAAAATTGAATGACACATTGCTAATGCAAAATTAGTAGGAAAGGAAGTAAGCTCGAAATTTTTCCTTTTCCTTAAGCGATCACTTTGAAATTTTAATTTGGGAATGAACCCTAAACGTAAATAATTTGGGAATGTATGAAATTATATCTTAATCACATCACATAGGTGTTACAAGTAATTGAATTGAAATTCAATAAAAAAGATCTAACTGCACTATTTGAAAAAAAATATGTGAAATATACAACCGACAAAACTACTCCAAAATATAATACTGTAATGTGCTTAGATATTTTTTTCACTAGCTGCACCCTTGGCTATACATCCTCGACCATTTATATTGAATGCCTGTCCTTAATATTTAGAAATATAAAACAATAATAAAATGGTTGATCTTAATATTGACAAACAAACCTCTCTATAAAATAGTATAAATAGTAATAAAATAGTATTGAATCAGAACTGAGATATGAGATTTATTCAAAGTAGGTATTTGTTATACTGTTTTTCATGTAAGAAGAGTCCTGTGACACTTGAAAATTTTACGAACTACGCATAGTATGTTCGCAAACTATCTTTGAAAAATAATTTACTTTTCAATGAAAAAAATCAAATCAATATTAGAAATGTATTTTATGAAAACGACTTCGCTTTAGAAAGAGCCAAAAAGTAGCCAATGTCACTCTTCATCCCTTCAATTATCTCCGCTTAAAAAATCGCTTCAATTTGTCGTTCTCTTTTGATGTGAAAGACGAACAAACAAACAGACACATACACTTTCGCATTGATAATAATATTGATTACTTTTACCACACGTATTTTTTAATACCTAATGGACAGACAATCTCGCAGCCCCCCGTGATAGAATAAAAACCCACATAGATATGACTTAAGCCAATGAAATGATAACTTTTGCGTTGTTAGCGTGAGAACTTAGGTAAAATGCGTCTATGCTAGTAATTTCAGAACACATGTATACTATAAAGTTAAAATTAATTTGCTTATCACACATTGCTATGAAAAATATACTTACATATAATAATAACTAAGAAAAATCGATAGTTCACTCGATAAATGGGACATCTCTAAAACTGTCAAACATGAAACGTCACAGGACTCTTCTTACGTGAAAAACAGTATAGTTAGAGAGTTTTGGCTGTCAACTGATATTTAATATTGTGCAGGAGCTATGGAGGCAACCCTGGTTCTGTTTAATATATTGTTGGGATAGGCAATACCGCATAACTACCAAAGCAGATAGAGTAAATATCAAACAATTGACACTCAAATTGAACCTAAATAAATTTGTTAGTTACGCGGTATTGCACTATCCCCGATGATATGTCACTAAGTTGTGTCTGCCTGGTAAACATAATAGTGTAAAATATATTCCCTTAATAGATGGTTTAATCAAGTTTGGCAACATTTATCCTCATTCTGAAGCTGTCCCACAAATTATACAGTATTGATTAGAATGTAGTAAATTTCCTGTTCTGTAAGAAAAAAAAATGAATCATGAAATGTCACAAGGCCTGTGGTAGGGATAGGAATTGGTTTTTTAGAAAAAACCTCTAAATAGAGATTTGTATTCGAAAAAGTGAAATTGTGAAGGCCCGTTTAAATTTATAAAGTTATTAATGATAAATAAATAAATAAAGAAGCCTTTTATTTCTTGCTTACAGTTAAATTACATAGCCAAAGTAACTTGATAATATAAAGTAAATGCATGTTATTTTGTTTAAGCTATCACTTTCATTTTCTATCAAAAACCCCCTTTTGACAGGGTGAAAACCATTAAAATATATAAAAAATAATTACAACATAAAAATTGACTTAAAGACTTTTGAAGTAAGTTGAAGTAAGTTGCTTCTGTTGTAGTTTTTTTATAATTAGGTATATGAAAGGGACAGTAATCCATATGAACAAGATATACATACAATTAGACACTTAAAGTTAGATTACAATCCAAATCTATATGTGGACAACATGTAAATAAAATTGCTGTGAGGATTTGAAACCAGGGTCGCGTTTTATAAATGTACAGTTTACAATTTTGCTGATTGCCTAGAAAGCTAGCCAATATGTGTGTGCATTAGAGAGGCAAACAGCGAAATTGTAAAATGAAACTTTATAAACCGCGACTCAGGTCCCTATGCTACGGAGGGTGACAAAGTATATGTTGTTTCAGATATGTGTTTGCTCCATTCGGCAAATCCCTAGGCATTAAGGATGGTAGGAATAAAAAAGCTGCTCCCAACCCTAAACTGGAGGCTGCCTACAAAGCCAACCCTGCTTCCAAAAAGGTAAGATTTTATATTGTGCATATTTTTCTCGACAAATATTTTTGGTTACGTGATTGACAACATTTTTAAGTGATTTTATTTTCGCGATTTCGCCGTTGGTGTTATGTGCCATACTAAAAGTTGTTCAGCATGACTTAGTGTCCTAGAAAACACCCTGTATTCACTATAATAATAATTATTATTTTTGTATTCACTATTGGTTTATAAATTCTCAGTGTATTGTTACTTCTGACCCTCACTTTTAAGAACCGTTAGTATATAAACTACTAAAATATGGTGACCACTTTTGTAAGCGTAAGAGGGTGAATCAACTTTTTTCTGTCTGTTATTACCGTGGTTACGGTCGCCTGAGTCACGCTGGTTTTATGCATAATTATGATACTTAAACTATGCAAACATGCATTTTTCTGCTGTTAATAAACCCTTTCCTTGATGGGCCATCTACAAACATGGACTGTATTCATGTTTGCATAAATTAAGTAGCATAATTTTGGATAAAACCGGCGTGACTCAGACGACCATAACCATGGCAATAACAGACAGAAAAAAGTTGATTCACCCAAGAAAGCATAACTTAAAAAAAATGTTTACACTTGTTTCTCGTATCAGAAATCAAAGGTAAACAGCAAAGGTAACCATTCATAAATTAACTTCTCTTATTTACCTCGCGTGATCGATAACCTAATGACATGTGATTATTCTTGAGTTCTTGATTAAAACCAAATTGAACCTTACAGCAATAGTCATAGTGCGTTGGTTTGAAATGCTTTAATTCATGCCTAGAACTCTGAAATGAGCTATAGTAAAAACGACCTTAAAGCTGTATGCAATTTAGCAAAATTGCCCTGTATTTGTATTAAAATCACGTCATAATAATGTTCTAGTGTAGTATTATTTTGTTTATGTTTTTCATCACTATGCGAAAAGTATTGTGTGTTGTTTTGTAATAAGGTATACTTAATAATTAAAATGTTCTATCAACAAGCAATATTAAATTTAATTGTTTGCATATGATATGATAATCTATGCAACATAATATTTGCATTGATATATTGTGGTAAGATGACATCTTACCCCAAAGAATTAATAAATAAAGTTTAGTATATTTTATTCCGATTATTTTTTTAAAAGTAAAGAAAATTAACAATGAATCATACTGGCCTCCTAAGCAGCTGCCGTAGCCTACAAACGCCTGTTTCTACAGAGGTGTCCCATATGCTACCGCCCATTGAACAGCAGAAGATTATTGAACCAGAATCCTTTATCGATTTCTCAGTCCTCCCAGTAAAATTAGGGTTCTTAGAAACGAACGTGTAACCGATTTTGAACACCATGTTACTCGTACTGGTGCTATAATAATGTAGTAATATAATAGCCTATTTGTACTGAACTAATTGGAACTCTAGCCTCGTCCTGCCCGTATACTAAATTAGAGCTTTTGAAATAGGGATGATGACTTGATGACTGTATTTAAATTATTTAACATTATGCACGAAATAATACACGAAGAAATTATTACTAAGATGTAGATTGCAGTAATTTTTGTACAGAACTTATATTTAATAAATTGAAAAGAACCTAAAAGAGTAGGTCATTTGGCAGTACTCAAACGTGACGTCACTTTTGAGTATTTCATATAAAATTCCATAGTGGTGATCGTTTTGACAGTTCGAAAAAAGATGCTGATTTGACTTACCAGTCATCATGCCTATTGAAACTTAATGAGTTCTAAAATATAATCGCTTTTCTTTTGTTCTAAACAATCGAATATGTCCTTTATAAATCACAATGGGCAGGACGAGGATAGAACCATGTCGTAACGATAAATAGTAAGGCATTTCATACAATCATATTCATAGTGTAACTTCGACATAGATCCTGAGTAGCGAAGGGTTACAATTGGTTGGCTGTACTTAAGAGGTGTGTCTGTATTTGAGCACTTAACATGCAATGCCTGTTTAAGACCTATGTCCATATATGCAAAATCATTATTGTACGTCTTACGTCGCCAGGTCCGTTCCGCATATGCAATCTTCAAGTAATATTTTTCAGTTTTTAAAATAGATGAAGTACGGTAAATAAGCGAATGGTATTTGGTGATAACTATACAGAGTGGAACGGAACGACGATTCTTCTCGCTAGCGACCGAGTCTACCAACCATTACAATGAACTTTGGGTATGGGACCAACATTTTTGGTTATTCTTTTAGTTTTAGATACTATGTTTCTCAAGAAAAAAATAAATACCGAGCTCATCAATGCCATAGCCGGAGGTAGGATCTTTATTCATCATCATAAACTTAAGAGCTAGGCTCTTGTCGGTGGAGCAATTTCCATGCTTCTCTTTCCTGGGCTTTCTCCTTGACTGCTTGGTACGACACTACGTGCACCTTTTCTTTTATTTGGTCCATATAGGCCCGTCTTGGTCTTCTTCTCTGTCCCTTCCCTCAACTTTTCCTTCTATTATAATCTTTAGATACTCGCCGTGTCGTAACAAGTGTCCAATCATTCTCCCTCTTCAGTTTTCTATTGTTTTTAAAATACACCTGCCCTCCTTCACCATATTTAGCACCTCCTCGTTTGACCTCTTCTCTGTCCAGCTAACTCTTTCCATTCTTCGCCAACACCACATCTCGAATGCCCTCTAGTCTATCTCTATCTTTCTGAGTCATTATCCACGTTTCGCTTCCGTATAGCGCAATGCTCCAGGATCTTTATTAGAGATCAAATTATTTATAAAACACAAATTATAGATAAATGAAAAATCTAGTCAATGGTACGCTTTTTGTACACCGAATGCCCTACTCCTCCACCTCGTTAAAACACCTAATGTCAGAGTTGCCTTCAATTTTTACCGTTATCGGCTACTACAATGCTATTACGTTCTTTTACGACCTACTGTGCGACCAAGCCAAGTAATGTAGGGCGCCGTTCTGCTGATTTTAATTTAGACAATGAAAATGGGTACTTTACAGTCGTTATATGGTTTATCTGCGGTCAGGATGCTCAAATATATTTGTAAGTGCGTTCTGCAGTTCTGACGCTCTCCTTGACATATCATCAGCTTATCTCAGTGCACTACTGGACGTGGGCCTCTCCTATTAACTATTGCGTATGCATTGGGAGATAAATGCCTTATATACGCGGTTTCGATTCTTTTTAAAATACGGGGATCCACTGAGTCGACGACAAGAGGACAAAGGGGTAAATCTTCGGTCGTCGCTATAATACAACCTCCGAGTTCGCAAGGTAGGTTTCCGTTGAATACTGAGGATTCAACGGAAACCTACGAATAGAAAATAATATTAATTTATTCGTAGATTTCGTAACTCTTAACTAAACAACACTAAGGGTAACGAACACACAGAATTATATTATACAAACATATACAGGGTGTACCTAAGTCTAATACGGGCGAAGCTTTTAACGGGTGTTAGTTTAGAACATAATAACGATAATAAGTACATTTATGTAACTTTTACTTAAAATTAGACCAAAAAATTATTCATACAAAATAATGTATCACCCGTATTAAATTTACACGCGGTATATAAAAAAAAAACAGTTAAAGTAATAAAAAATACAAAAACAATAGAAAAAAAAACAATTAGATTACAACGAACGCATCCTAAAAGCCAGCACCTACTACGACGTAACTATTCATAGGGGCTAGTGATATATTCCGCAATTGTTTGGGTTAAGCTGGTTGTTTAGATAATTTTTAACATTCCCGCTTATCTGCCATTGAGTCTGCTTCTGTCTAGGTCAAGCATTATTCATCATGCCAGTAGATGTAACTAAAGCAAAAACGAGCAAATTGTTGAGAAAGCGAAGCGCAATTTACGAAGCCGTGGGTTGATGTGGGCTGAGATTATACGTGATAGCGGTCAAGCAAACATTAAATAATAGCACATTACTACAAAGATCGTTTAATAGGGAATTGTCGACCCAATGAGATTTAGTAAAATTTGTACAGACATAATCGGATATATCGGACCCCACAAACATCTGTGCAGGCGGGTCAAAATTCTTTTCGTTGTCTTGTTTCCTACCACTCTGTCACACTTTTAGTTCCTGCTTCGACTCAGTAAATAAAAAAAACCGGTGCACTTGTATTTCTTTTTCACGCTAGATTTTAATATTTTTAACCCATAGATCAGAAAAAGAAAACAAAACATCATCTCATACAACAATCACCACTGCGTCACGTTTTTTAGGGACACAAAATAAGACAACGAAAAGAATTTTGACCCAGGCGTCTATTCTATTGTTATGGCGTAAAGGTGCGTTCAAACTAAAAGAGCATTCGCTGTTCTAACCTCCCACACTACGAAATTCGATCGGTACACAAAACGTGATTGGTTGATTTCGTAAAACGGGCTCTAGAACAGCGAATGCTCTTTTGGTTTAAACGCACCTTAAGAGTGCATGTGTAGATATTTTTGTGCACCGTAGTCGCTCCGATATTGCGTTTCTCTCAAAACAAAAAACGCTCGGAAATGGGTGAAACCAATTATCTAAAATTCAGTTTACCTAGGCACTTGGCTCAGTCCCGCTTTGGTAGCCTTTTTATACGCAGAGCAATGATTTGTTACGCATATCACCGGGCGCGGGGACGGACCCGGATGGTTACCTATGTGGGATTCCCAGGGTTAATGAGGGCCTGGTCTACCCGTTAAAACCCCACAGTCTGCCGCCAAGACGCTTTAAGACAAGTTCATAGGAACGCCTCAGTATATTACCCGACCCGCTTTGGTAGTCTAGGTACGGCAGAAAAATACGTTGACACTGCTGGCGTCTCTTCCTAAAAATCCTGGATTAACTTACGGTGTTATTGCCTTATTGGATATTATTATGCTCGGGTTTGTTAACAGGTATTTCGTCTTTCAGGTTGATTTGGCTATTCCATCATTTTTCATCTCGAATATCACATCGTTTTGTGGTAGGGCACAAGTGTACTTTTTTACTCCTTTTTGGTAGTGCATTTCATGAGGTCTGAAGGTGGATTTAGACCAAACCAGCGAATGCTCATTCTATCCCCCAGTATACGAAATCAACGAATTTCGATGATTCACGTTTTGTGTTACGAACGAATTTCGTAGATTGGGGGATAGAATGACCATTCGCTCGTTGTCTAAATCCACCTTGATGAATAAGCGTTAGCGATATGCAACTTGGCTACACACTCAGATTTCACATACACTGACACATCGCCCAAAGAGCTAACTGTAATTTCAATGCCTAGTGCAGCAATAGCATTTACAGGCAGACATTTACAATATCTTGCGAACGGAGAGAACTGTGTGTCAAGGGCGTGTCGCGGGCGTGCATTGTTGTAAAACGGACGTAGGATGCCCATTCATTAGTTTCACAAACTTTCAAACGTCTGATAAAATGGTTACTCATTTACTTAAGCTGCGAAATCTAACATTTATTCGTCGGTTAGCTCACTTAGTAAAGATTAAAACTATGCTAGCTTGTATCTCAGAGGTAGCGAGCATCAGTAATCGTGAAGGTGCATTCAGACCAAACGAGCATTCGCTATTCTAACCCTCTACTCTACGAAATTCGATCTTTACACAAAACGTGATTCGTTGATTTCGTAGAGTGGGGGATAGAATAGCGAATGCTCGTTTGGTCTGAATGCACCTTGAATCTGAAGCAACTGTCTTTGTCACATCAATTATTTAAAAGGGGAACATGCATTAGAGTGACGAGATCGAGAAAACGTTTCCGCCATCAGTAGTGATGGGTCATTCTTGGTAATATCCCAAGGATACTATGAAGGTGCATTCAGAACAAAAAAGCATTCGCTGTTCTATCCCCCGCTCTACGAAATTCGATCGTTACACAAAACGTGATTGGTTGATTTCGTATCGTAGCGGGGGAAGGAATAGCGAATGATCTTTTGGTCTGAATGAATGCACCTTGAGGAAAATGTCATTTGGGAATATTCCCCATACTGTTTTTGGGAAAGTTACCTGGAAAACCCATCACTAGCCATCAGATATATTCCAGGCTCCTCAAAATTATCTGAACATGCCCGCCATGACAATTGAGGTCTGCTCCGCTATTTGTAAGCACCCTGGCCAATGGGATAATATCTATTAGCGACTGTGTAATTCCTGTTCACGACATCCGCTGGGCTGAAATGTTTTTTTTTGGTCCCATTTTCAAGTCCAAATCAAAAAATTGTTTAGAAAAAGCGTACTCATGAATTTACTCTCGGAAAGCACTATTACTATTACCCAGCAACAATTAAGTATATGAATTATTTCTGTATCGTCAATATGTATTTTAGTTTTGAGCCTCGTTAGATATTCATTTTAAAGTGGGCCGTCTAGTTATCTGGAGCTATATTATTACGTGTTTGATAACGATTGCTATCACATGTGCGATAATATTGCTGTTATGGCTATCACAAGGCGGAATGTCAAGTTTTATGTCTGGGTTTATGTTTAGGAATAGATAATCATGATTGATGGTGGGAAATTAGTAAATAGTTCATATTGACTTGGTCGTTCGTTTGCCGGTAACAATACTGGAGAAAACATATATAAAAGGAATATGAATATAGCATTATATTAATCCTTTTATTTTCGTAATTTTGCATATTATGTAATAAAAAAAGTCATGCGATAATAAACCAAGAATACATGACAACAAACGTCCTATGACTCTCTTCAGTAAAACGTTCTATTTTGTCTCCAACCATAAGGATAGAAACAAAATAGATTATAAAATAATTGTGTTAGTTACAAATAGGTAGAAACTGTGCTGGGCTGTTAAGTCAAAGTCAAATTAGTACATTGTGCATCAAGGGAGGTAAGTGCGGAATTACTAACGAGAGTGTTAGAAGCTCGACGCCGTCAGGCGGAGGGCTTTTATGACTCGAGTTAGTATTCCGCTTACCTACCGTGATGCATACAATGTTTTTCATCACACTTACCGACAAAAAAATAGTTTTAAGACATAATATTATTAAATAACGTACTGACATTTCTATTACTCCCTGGGGAATTTTACTTTCTATTACTCCCGCTACGCACGCAAGCAATGGCGCGCTTAGACAGCAAGTGTGATGAAAAATTCTTTATTCAAATTGGAATAGCAACAAACTCTTTTGAAGTCAAGGTTTAAATTAATGTTTATTGTCAGAATTAAGTTAAGTTTTCAATATGGGTTAATCTCTTTTTTTGTTATTATTCTATCAAGTCACCCGGGGGACAAAAGTTGCATAGTTTGCTAGAAAAAAGTATCCTGCACACTCTACTAGCATGATCAGTGCCCCTCCATGGAAACCTGTCAAAAATACTTAAGTTTAGTTTGTTTCCAAAAACAAAAAAATAATATGTTCAATTTACCCACAGATGGCAGCCCTGGCGAAACAAACCGACATGACAGAGCGGCAAGTCGAGCGATGGTGGCGCCTCCGCCGCGCTCAGGATAAACCCTCCACGCTCGTCAAATTCTGCGAGAATGCGTGGAAGTGTTCCTTCTATGTGTTCAACTTTGCGTTCGGCGTCGCCATACTGTGGAACAAGCCGTGGCTGTGGGATATAGACCACGCGTACATCGGGTATCCGCATCAGGTCAGTTTTAGTTTTAATGTGTAGTCAAGGGCGTAGATATGTAATAATAAGTGACGTTGTTTATTGGAGAGACCAAAGCCCACCGTCTCCGTTGGCTGCGCCATCTTGAGAGAATGGAGGAGGATCGTAATGTCAAGAAAGCATATTTAGATCGTCCTGTCGGCCGCCCCAAGTATCGCTGGAAAGATCTGTTCGAGGCGGACCTGCGCGAGCTAAGTGCTGGTGCCGACTGGCATGAAACTGCTCAGGACCGAGTAAAATGGCGTGATCTTGCTTGTGTCGGAGGTCAAGACTCATTTTGGGTCGCTGCGGCCGTCTAGTAGTAGGTAGTAGTAGTTGTTTACCTGTGTTCGCCAGTATATAATTAAACAATCGAGCGATGGTGGCGCCTCCGCCGTGCTCAGGATAAACCCTCGACGCTCGTCAAATTCTGCGAGAACGCGTGGAAGTGCTCCTTCTATGTGTTCAACTTTGCGTTCGGCGTCGCCATACTGTGGAATAAGCAGTGGCTGTGGGACATAGACCACGCGTACATCGGGTATCCGCATCAGGTCAGTTTTAGTTTTAATGTGTAGTCAAGGGCGTAGATATGTAATAATAAGTGACATTGTTGTTTATTGGAGAGACCAAAGCCCACCGTCTCCGTTAGCTGCGCCATCTTGAGAGAATGGAGGAGGATCGTAATGTCAAGAAAAGAATATTAGAAGATAAAGAATATTTAGGTCGTCCGCCGGCTGTCGTCCTGTCGGCCGCCCCAAGTATCGCTGGAAAGATCTGGTCAATACGGACACATGTGCAGTCGGGTTCAAAATTGATCTCTTTGTCGGTGACGCAGCGAATCATCCTGTTTTGAAGGGTCGACAATGCACATTTGACATCTAATTTACAGTTTTAACAGTATCAAGACGAAGGTAAAGTATCTCGTAGAAAAATAGTTTACTGCTATATAACATCGTCTATTTTACCACCAATCTCCGCGCTCCATAAAAAAGGCACTCGATTTCAAATCATCGTAAAACAACTGATATTTGCCAATCGACTCGGTGACTATTTGTCAACATAGTATTATTAATTGTCATATAACATTAATAATAACCTTATTCGCTTGACACTTTGTCCTTAGACATGACTGAGTCTTGACTACTTAATCATTTGATTTTCTTAGAAACACGAAACTAGACTTAAGAATTTCTGGCAATTTTAACGCCGAAGACTGAGATCGTCTGAACTTTATCGCGCTACATTAAGGTTCAAATTTGGTCCGTTAAATACTGTCGATGGTATTTTATTTGACAAATTGAAAGTGTTCGGCGAAATAGAATCTCATTGTATTGTTCGATTCTCTTGTATGTTATTCATAAACGTGTTTCAATGTCTTTAATGTCAGGAAAGTGACAAACAACTATTGTTGGACAAAAGTTTCAATAGACCAAAACACCCTGTATTAGTCAAAAGTAACATACAACATACTATAAGGAATTATACTACGTATTCTGTTAAAAACATACCATAAAGGTGCATTTATACCAAACGAGCATTCGCTCATTCTATCCCCCAGTCTACGAAATTCGTTCGTTACACAAAACGTGACTCGTTGATTTCGTAGAGTGGGGGATAGAATGAGCGAATGCTCGTTTGGTCTAAATGCACCTTTATACGCTTGCTGATAAAGTATTAGATGAAATTACAAAAAAGCGCACAGTCCGCAGTAAAACTTTGGATCAAAATAATAAATATTACAAGCACTCCCGTAAATCGATACAATATTTTTCAGTACCACAGAATTAGATTTGGATAGAAGAAACAAATTCATTCATTTGTATGGCGGCCGAGCGTGTCAGATTTTGTACTGAAGTTGTTACTTGCCTATGATTTTAAATATGTCTCAGGCCCTTGAGTATTCATATTTTTTGTGTTTTTTCAATTAATATTACTTAAGGAGGCACTATTAATGTTTTTGTTCACTTCAACTTACAAAATTTGACGCCCGAAAGCTGCAAGCTGCGATTAAAGACGGACAACTTAGTAGATTTTACTGAGTTCATTTGACACGCTAAGTAGATACGTTTGCTTGATCTATGGTATATTATGAAATCTGTGTTCAGTACAGATGGCCCTCCGAAGTTTCGGTCTGATAAGAAATAAACCAAAAAAGAAATGTGCGTAAAAAAAGCACTCCTGACATTAGACTAACTTTAAGGACATACCAACTCCAGTCAAAAATATATACTGTAACAAACTTGGGTAGGGTATATTTTAAAGACGAACGGGTCTTAATCGCGTAAACTTACGTTTAATTATATCCTGACGTTTCGGGCATGACGTTTGCATGGGCTTGGGTAGGGTATAATGCGTCATCAATGAATGTGTCTTTAACCCTTGACCCTTGTATTAAACAAGGGCACGTATCCCTTGCGTAATTGTATTCCACTACTTTAATTAAAAAGCCACCCCGTTAACCGCTATTGGCTTGACATAAACACTAGAGTATTTTCGGAAAATTAAGGCGCGTGAGACGTATGGGCCTGACTTGCTGTCAAAAGTCTTCATTTTCTGCTCTAGTTAGTTACCACACGTCACAACTTCATATCTAATTATGGTTTTAACCCTTTGTCTGACGATCTGCCATGAAAAGTAAGTGTTTGAATTTTATTAACTCAGCAATTTGTAATTATGAACACTTTTACAACCAGGCAAAAAGTCGAACAATATCCCAGAAATTGGTACCTATATGCCCGAAGGTGGACGACCACACGCTGATGATGAAGAAGAAGAGATCCTTTCTTGCCAGACTATAATATTTTATAGCCTGGCCTTGGCTAGATCCGGAAAATAATATGGAATAGTAGTAGTAGGTGTCCGCCCCTTTCTTGTTTAAAAGTGGGCGGTTACAAACATACTCGTATTCTTCATGTTTTTATACAATTGCTTATAATTATGGCACTATTAAGGTTGTATACGACCTAGGGTGATTTCTAAATAAAGTTTTACATTTTGAATCATACGACATACAATCTTGTAACCACATTGTGTGTGTATAAAGTGCATGATTTTATTTTGCTTCATGGATATACATATGCAATAAAGTAAATCCATTTACGTACCCTACTGAAGCTGCCGAATGCAAACATTTCGATGATTTTCCAATTATTTAATAAATTAAATACAAAAATGTATGTATAAAATTGTAACTGAAATATCTAAGCAAAACCGATGGACGATAAATGCTGCATTATCGATAAGATAAAATATGATTTACAGATCTCACCATGACTGTGTCTTTCTTATCTTATCTGTGCACTATGTATTCTGTACTGAAGTAACCCATTTTATTTTATTTCGATTTTTCTTATTAATGTGTTTTCTTTTTATTTTTGCAATGTTGTCTGTATTGTCAGCCTCCGTAGCCTAGTTGGTATTGGTAGTGACCCTGCCTACGAAGCTGGAGGTTGCGGGTTCAAATCCCGGCGAGGGCATCATTTGTGTATTTATTTATCACAAATATTAGTTCCTTGGTCGTGGCTGTGTATCTTTTAGGGAGGTATTGAAGTCTTCAAAAAGTTATTTGGGTTTATTACACTTGAACTATTGATAAGTGCCTAGGTAGTACTTACAGATAGGAATAACAAAAAAGTGATATATATTTTGTATTATCTGTATCTGAGATACGTGACAGTTACCGATACAATAACATTCTATATTTCTATCATATATTATATTCTTGATCATGACTCAGTCTTTCTTATCTTTACAATATGTATTCTCTACTGTAGTAAACTACTATTCTAAAACAATTATCGTTATCAAATCAGTACGTCATCTTAAAATGTAGGTAACACTCCACATACAAAAAACAAACGTTTTTATCAGAAACGGAATAAATAGTTGCATCCTATAGTGATTTCTTACAATGCTTCTTTTACCTTTTTACTTCGGCCTCGCGCTAGTTTATCGATAGTGAGGCAATGTTATAAAAAATATATTTGTTTAGGTTTTGTTGAGAAACGAAGTGCGGCTGTGCCGAAGATTTATAAACTACACAAATTATTACAAACACCTTTATTCGAAATTATTTTACACATCATCAGCCTATCTCAGTCCACTGCTGCACGTAGGCTATTAACTATGCGTATAGAATAGACCCATTAGGAGGTAAATGCCCATAATCGTTACGCTGGGCAAGCGGATTGGCGATCGCAGTAATGTGTCCACTATTATGACGCTGCTGCCCGTCATCAATCTTCTATCAAAGAATGGTCAGTGACACTTCAATCCCTTAGTCGGCTCTTACGACACCAGTGTCGTAAGAGCCGACTAAGGGATTGGGGTGGTGACAAATGTATTCATACTGGCCGTCATCACACGGCCAAGTTCTTTTAATTGAGATGTTATTGATTTTTGGATTGATATGGGGTTGTGATTGTGACAAATGTATTCTTACTACCGTCACCACACCACGCTGCCAAGTAGGTAAACATACAAAGTTGAATTTGCCAGCCTCCGTAGCCTAGTTGGTTGCTAACTTGTTACGAAGCTAGAGGTTTCGTGCCCGAATCCCGGCGAGGGCATTTTTGTGTATTTATTTATCACAAATATTTGTTCTTTTGACGTGGCTTTCTTATGTATTGAAGTACCTATATGTATCTATCTATTATATATACCCTCGCTTGGTACTCACATCACAAGCCTTAATTGAACTTACCGCGGGACTAAGACGTTTTGTGTAAAATGTCCCAAGATATTTATTTATTTATTTTTTTATTTATTTATTAAATTTAAATTAAAAAAATATTTATTTCGAATACTACAGTGCTGCTGATGTAGCTAACTAAACTATCAACTCGTCTGCCTCTACTTTATTACATTAGTGATAATAAACCTTTTAGACAGTCGTGGCAGGTCATTAGCCCATAGGTTGACAGTTAACCTAAATACGTATGCAAATGTGACTATTAGAGGTAATCGTGTTCAAACACACCGCTTAGGGTTCCGTATACCGTATATATGAGACATGACGAAATCCTATTGACAGAGTATTTAGACAAAAAAAAAATACGCGGGTTACTCATAGTTTTAAAGTAGAAAAATGCTGGACATGATTCGCTCGTAAGGAAGGAGGAGGAAAACGTGCAAAACCCGCGTGTATATGATTTTAGTACCTACGAATGAGTCATACGAAAGTCTTGTTTAACACTAAATAAAAAATATCGGGAGCTTCACCTATTTATCCCCAGGTGTCATAACACCGATGTTTTTTTATTAGCTTTTTGTAGTGGGTGACTGACAAAATACCAAAAAATCCAAAAGAACCCTGGGTTAAGATTTTTTGCAGTTATAGGCTTATCTGGGTTAATTTCTATCCGTCATCGATGCTTGCTGAAGCAAGTCTCTTTCAGCTCGAGACAAAACTAATTCCCGCCTGGGAAATGGTGAATTAGGTATTTTTTCTTTGGTGAATGACACTGAAAAATGTCAACTTCCTTTGATAAGATTTTATTGCGAGCCGTCAGTGGTCTTCGAAATTAAATAAACCCTCGGTGTGTGGGTCGACTCGCGCTTGACCATTTCCGGTGCGACAGGTTTTTATTTACTCAAACGATGAGTAGGTCAGTATGTTTAACTGGAATCGATGTAGTATTGTAGTCTAGGATTTATGCATTATTTAGCTGCATGCTAACGATGCAATGCAATGAGGTTTAAACTGCATTCTTACTACATACATACGTATTTATGCGTTTGTTTGGTAAGATCGTGTAGTTGAATCATATCGATCTGGGCGGATTTTTTCTATTTCAGATTCAAGGCTAGACAAACAGTGAAATTGTAAGAAGGAAGCATTGATTAGTTGCAAACTTGGACGGATGGTTAATTTCCAGTCTTCCATAGAACGCTGAGTACCTCGTCCTTTTCGTAAATGACACAATGAACAATGACCATGAATGTCACTTTATTTCAGTTTCATACATAACTGTAATAGTAATAGTATATGACGATACAATTACGAAAAACATCTAGTTCGAAACGAGTGGCAATAAATTAAAACACGACCGCAAGAAGTGTTTTAAATCGACACGATTTACGAATTTCCCTTTCGCACGTGAATCGTACGACGTTATTCAGTACAGATGACCTTCCGAAGTTTTCGACCTGATATAAAATGAACCGCTTCTCGCACTAGAGCGTAACAAAAGCACTAACTGTACTGAAAAACCCTAAAAAGTCTTTTTAAATGTGTGATATATTTTTAATATAGTAATATTAATAATATTGCTCTTTTATCGGTATTTTACTCATTCAAGAACTATGACGTAAAAATAAAAAAACTTTTAAAGACTATGCTGCGCATTTACAAACTTGACAAAATCGATTAACATCTAATCTAATGAGTCATTACTAGGGAACACCGATCGTACGAGTGCTCGTATCTGACTCATCGTGTTAATGTAAACATTTAATAGAACAACAATAGATAACACGTAAGTCACTTACAAGTAATCGATTTTGGAATCATCGATAAACATAACATATGGACGCAAAGTGTGTCAACTGTGTTATTTAACAAAATTATTTGGATGGGACGTACAGTCGCCATCAGATAAACCAAAAAGCGGCCATGGTGTTCAAAAATATCTCTAATGCCATAACAATATAGGCCTGCTCAGACATTTGTGAGGACCCTGGTCGCTACGATATATTTGATGGCGTAGAAGAAAAGTTCCCTTGTATGCCCCCGCCTTTCTCTCTTTTTTCAACATACAGGGTGCTCGCGAGGAAACCGAAAGATTTTAATGCTGAATTCCTGATCATATTTAGAGTATTTAATGTTATATAAAATTTCCTGGATTCGGCTTGGTTCCAGAGATAATTAACCTTTTTTCGACGTAACTCGTCATAAAACTTCTTTTTGATTACAATACTACCACAATGTGTTCTAATATTACCACACCTTTTGCCTGACAATCAAAAAATAAGAATAGACTACACGAAAAAACCTGTCCCTAAAAAAATAATTTAAAAAATTAATCTTAACAAATTGTTGTTATGATAAAAAGTATTGGAAATGTTAAAAAGTATTCAAATAGTAAAAAAAAAATATATTGTGGAGTTTCACATTAGGTCTCATATATTTTTTGGTTATTTTGATGTCTAGAATGCATTGTTAAAATCTTGCGGTTTCCTCGCGAGCACCCTGTATAGCATTCATAACTAACGTCATTACAATAATAAAAACCTAAGATGCATTCCACGTAAAAGTCCACCATTGTCCCATTCCCATACAAACACTCTTTTTTGTGGTTTTTCTCAAAGAAATATGTTCTCTTTCGTGACGAGAGGAGTCAAAAATTGCTCAAAAAATATATACTAATAACCCGAAATATCGGAATATTTATTAACGCGTTTGTACGGGACAGCCCATGGAATGCTCCCTAATCGGATGTTTGTGTTGTGAGCACCCCCTGGCCTCTTGGGATTTATTATTGAAATAGGCAACTAATTACTTATTTTTTGTCACATTATGACTCATTGATAATTCCCTATCGATACGCATGAAGGCCTTTTTTATGGTTCCTTATCTTATAAGCTTTAGTTCTTTGTAATTCCATAAATACCAGTAGTATCTTTCTGTTGATTATAGTGTGATAGACTTCTGAAAAAGTTTCTTTAGAATACTAAATCTCCAATTGTATTTGAAACAAATAAATAAATTATAATGGAATTTCCGTCTTTGTTTATTATCGCGTCGTATCGCTTCGTCACTTTTGGTTGCCTTTTTGAGGAAAAAGATACAACATTAAGTAGTTACATTTTAGTTGTTGATTTTTATTTTATACCTACACCATACACACGTAACACATGTCATTGGTACACTATATGAATGTTTAGTTATTAAAGGTCAACAGATATTGGTTATATTTAATTTGATGCCTACCTACATTTCAGAATATTTATACTCTGTCATACAATCTCTATCAATAGAAAAAGAAGGCAAGTACAAAACATTTTGATGTGAAATTTGGCTATCCATAAAATATTGCGACTATTTTAACTGGCAAAGATAGTTTACTAAAGATAAAGTGAGAGATGTAAAGTTAGATACGTCACTGCTTGGTGTATCGCGTCGTATATATATATTTATCTTTTTCTGACAATTTATTAATTTGATCTCCATTACTTCTTCTTCTACCTAGCGTTATCCCGGCCTTCGTCAGGGTCCGCTTTTCTGCTACATTTCCTCCACTTTGCGCGAACCTGGGCATCTTCTACTGTAAGCCCATTCACTCATGTCGGGCGTTACGACATCTAGCCATCGCTTCTTTAGTCTGCCGTGGGGTCGGAAGCCGTCAAGGGCTAGGTTAAGGTATCTGTTTCCTACGTATTCAGGTGGCCTACGACTAATTTGATCTCCATTTGTATCAGTAAATAATAGATTTATGCAAGTGTCTGATACTATTTGTAGTTACCTAGCAAACATAACCACAAAAATCAATATAC